>CAUYOR010008722.1:0-19702 GCA_963573925.1 Callimico goeldii
CCCAGGCTGGAGTGCAATGGCGCGATCTCGGCTCACTGCAACCTTCGCCTCCTGGGTTCAGGCAATTCTCCTGCCTCAGCCTCCCGAGTAGCTGGGATTACAGGCACGCGCCACCATGCCCAGCTAATTTTTTTTTTTGTATTTTTAGTAAAGACGGGGTTTCACCATGTTGACCGGGATGGTCTCGATCTGTTGACCTCGTGATCCACCCGCCTCGGCCTCCCAAAGTGCTGGGATTACAGGCTTGAGCCACCGCGCCCGGCCCGATTTTTTGTCAGGCAAAAACTATGCAGTTAGTTTTTTTAAACTAAAAATACAAAAATTAGCCAGGCAGGTGTGGGGTTCTTACCTGTAGTCCTAGCTACTCAGGAGGCTGAGGCAGGAGGATTACCTGAGCCTGGGAGCCAGAGGTTGCAGTGAGCCGAGATCGAGCCACTGCACTCCAGCCTGGGCAACAGAGCAAGACCTTTTTTCAAAAAAGAAAAGAGAGAAATAAGGCTTTCCAATATTTTTCTTCTTTTTTAAAAAAATTCAGTGAATTTCAGTCATTCAGTGACCATTCCCCCAGGGATGGAAAGATTATTTCATTACACAAGTGAAAGCTGGGTGCAGTGGCAGGCATCTATAATGGCAGCTGAAATGGGAAGATCACTTGAGCTGAGGAGTTGGAGGCTATAGTGATCAGTAATTGTGCCCTTGCACTCCAGCCTCAGTGACAGAGCAAGACTGTCTCTAAAAACAAAACAACAACCTGATGTCTCAATATTATAAATAAATGCAAATTCATCTGCAAATGCAATTCCATTCTAGTCAAAATCATATAGAAGGAGTTAGGGGATTTGACAGAGTGGTTCTGAAATCTATCTAGAAATAAAAGATTAATAGCTAAAATGGCTGGGTGAGGTGGTTCATGCCTGTAATCCCAGCACTTTGGGAGACTGAGGTGAGAGGATCATAAGGTCAGGAGTTCAAGACCAACCTGGCCAACATAGTGAAACTCTGTCTCTACTAAAAAAACAAAAATTAGCTGGGCTTGGTGGCATGTACTTGTAGTCCCAACTATTCAGGAGGCTGAGGCAGGAGAATCGTTTGAACCCAGGAGGCTGAGGTTGCAATGAGCAGAGACCACACCATTGCACTCCAGCCTGGGCGACAGAGCAAGGCTCCATCTCAAAACAAAACAAAAGATAATAGCCAAAAAAAAAAAGGTAAAAGGAGAATCTTGACAATACTTAACTTCTTTGGTATTAAATGACATTATAAATCAGGTTTGGTGTCTCATGCCTATAGTCCCACTACTCAGGAGGCTGAGGCAGGAGGATCCCTTGAAACCAGGAGATCAAGGCCAACCTGGGCAACATAGCAAGACTCTAAAACAATAAAATGTGTTTATTATCTCTAAAAAAATAAAATAAAATGGCATTATAAAGCTACAGAAATTAAGACTGGGCACAGTGGGTCACGCCTATAATCCCAGCACTTTGGGAGGCTGAGGCGGGTGGATCAAAAGGTCAAGAGATCGAGACCATCCTGGCCAACATAGTAAAACCCCGTCTCTACTGAAAATACAAAAATTAAATGGGGCGTGGTGTCGTGCACCTGTAGTCCCAGCTACTCGGGAGGCTGAGTCAGGAGAACCACTTAAACCCAGGAGGCAGTTGCAGTGAACCAAGATCGCGCGACTGCACTCCAGCCTGGAGCAAGACTCCACCTCAAAAAAAAAAAAAAAAAAAAAAGCTACGGAAATTAAATCAGGGTGATTCTACATAGGCATTGAAAGAAAAATCAGTGGAACAGAAACACTATGCAAAAAGTTTTGCATATGATAAATGGGCAATTAAAATCACCAGAAAAAGCACGGCTTGTTTAATAAATAGTGTTGGAATAACGAATGTAGGCTGGGCCCATTGATGCATGCCTGTAGTCCCAGATACTTAGGAGGCTGAGGCAGGAGGATTGCTTGAGCCCAGGAGGTTGATGCTGCAGGGAACCATGATCACACTACTGCAGTCCAGCCTGGGCAACAGAGCAAGATTCTGTGTCTTGGATAAACACACAGAAAAACAAGTGGCCCAGTTCTCTGGGCTCATGTTTGTATTGAACTATTTCTTCTCTTAAAGGAGGGTATCGCCGCGTGACTTGCCTTGACGGGGAAATGTGAGTTCAAGCAATATGTGTCATTTCTGAGTAGAGGCTCTAACCACCAGTGCGTCATTTCCCTTGTTTCACTTTCCCTCCGTCACAGTCCTAGAGGGACGATGATGCTCAACAGAGCCCCCAGTTGACCTAGCATAAACAGGAAGTGTGAGAGTAAAGTACACCTTCCTTGTTTTAAGCCACTGGATTTGGGGGTTTCTGTCATGCAGCATACCCCGGCCCATCCTGGATGATAGAGTCTCTATCTCATACTTCGCACCTGTTAAAGGAAAAACAAGAAAATTAGAAACATGAATCATTAGCATTTGCTGGGAGTATCTGTGCTTCCAAAGAGACTGACAGGGAGAGGGCATTGCCTATTCAAAAGAATGAAGGACCAGCTACCTAACTTGTAACTTATGAGGCCCAGTGCAAAATGAAAATGCACAGGCCCTTGTTTAAAAATGGATTAAAAACTTCTAGAGGGTGACAGCAGAGCATCGAATCAAACACAGAGTCCCTCTAAACTGTGCAACTACACAGGTCACATCCCCAGGAAACCATGAAGCACCCCTGGCTGTGTGTAATTGACGTGTCTACATCCTCCCTTTCCTCCTGGACCAGTTTCTACTGCTCTGCCTCAGATTATACTTCCACAGGGCAGTGAGGTTGGTGTGTGTGTGTCATTCGTGAAGTCTTGATGCAAATGTCACCTCTGTGAAGCTAAGCCCCCATGCCCCATGCTACTTATCTCCGATCCTGATTAATTTTTCTCCTTAATACTCACCACCATCATAGTACATATTTCACAAATTTATCTTATTTACAAGTATTTCCCCTAGTAAGATGGAATCCACAAGGGCACAGATTTTTTTTTTTTTTTTTTGAGATGGAGTCTCACTCTCTTGCCCAGGCTAGAGTGCAGTGGCACGATCTTGCTTACTGCAACCTCTGCCTCCCGGGTTCAAGCAATTCTCTTGCTTCAGCCTCCCAAGTAGCTGGGACTACAGGCACTCACCACCACTCACGGCTAATTTTTATATTTTCAGTAGAGATGGGGTTTCATTCTATTGGTCAGGCTGATCTCGAACTCCTGACTTCAAGTGATCCTCCTGCCTCAGCTTCCCAAAGTGCTGGAATTCCAAGTGTGTGCCACCATGTACAGCTAATTTTTGTATTTTTAGTAGAGATGGGGTTTCACCATGTTGGCCAGGCTGGTCTCAAATTCCTGACCTCATGTGATCCACCTGCCTCAGCCTCCCAAAGTGCTGGGATTATAGGCATCAGACACTGCACCTGGCCTAGGACACAGATTTTTATCTGTTTTGGTCACTGTGTAACCTCAACATTTAGGATAGCCTGTCAGATAGCTGGGATTCAGTAAATATTTGTTTTTTTGTGTTTTGTTGTTGTTTTTGTTGTTTTTAAGACGGGGTCTTGCTAGGTTGGCCAGGCTGGAGTGCAGTGGCATGATCCTCAGCTCACTGTGGTCTCTACTTCCTGAGCTCAAACGACCCTCCCACCTCAGATTCCCAAGTAGTTGGGACTATAGGTGCATGCCGCCACACCCAGCTAATTTTGTTTGTTTTTTGTAGATATAGGGTCTCACTGTATTGCCCAAGCGGATCTTGAACTCCTGGGCTCAAGCAATCCTCCCTCCTTGGTCCCTCAAAGTACTGGGATTACAAGTGTGAGCCACTACACCCTGCCAATATTTGTTGAAAGAATGTATAAATGAATTTAAAGACTATCAATCAGCCAAGCACAGTGGCTCACACCTATAATCCCAGCACTTTGGGAGGCCGAAGCAGATGATCACCTGAGGTCAGGAGTTTGAGACTATCCTGGCCAACATGGTGAAACCCCATCTCTACTAAAAATACAAAAATTAGCTGGGCATGGTGGCATGTGCCTGTAGTTCCAGCTACTCCGGAGGCTGAGGCAGGAGAATCGCTTGAATCCAGGAGGCAGAGGTTGCAGTGAGCCAAGGTTGCACCACTGCACTCCAGCCTGGTGACGGATCAAGACTGTAACAAAAAATAATAAAACCATTTTTAAAACTAAAACAAGCAATAAAATTTTTATATTATTTTTATTTTTATATAAACACAGGGTCTTTTTTTTTTTTTTTTTTTTTGAGACGGAATTTTGCTCTTATTGCCCAGGCTGGGGTGCAATGGCATGATCACAGCTCACCGTAACCTCTGCCAGGTTCAAGCGATTCTCCTGCCTCAGCCTCCCGAGTAGCTGGGATTACAGGCATGTGCCACCACACCCAGCTACTTTTGTGTTTTCACTAGAGACGGGGTTTCTCCTTGTTGGTCAGGCTGGTCTTGAACTCCTGACCCCAGGTGATCCACCCATCTCAGTCTCCCAAAGTGCTGTGATTATAGGCGTGAGCCACAGGCGTCCCAGCAGGACGCAGATTTAACATGACGTTAGAAAACAGAATTGTGCTGAAAGCTCAGAGAGACAGAGAGGGAAAGATGGAATTGGAATGTGAAAATAAGAACTAAGTGGCTGGTCAAGGCGACTCACACCTATAATCCCAGCACTTTGGGAGGCCAAGGTGGACAGATCACCTGAGGTCAGGAGTTTGAGACCAGCCTGGCCAATACAGTGAAACCCCACCTCTACTAAAAATACAAAAATTAGCCAGGTAATGTGGTGTGTACCTGTAGTCCCAGCTACTTAGGAGGCTGAGACAGGAGAATCACTTGAACTTGGGAGACGGAGGTTGCAGTGAGCTGAGATTGTGACGCTGTACTCCAGCCTGGGCAATAGAGTGAGATTCCATCTCAAAAAAAAGAACTAAGCAAATACAGACTGGACGCGGTAGCTCACACCTGTAATCCCAGCCAGCACTGTGGGAGGCTGAGGCAGATGGATCACCTGAGGTCAAGAGGTCAAGAACAGCCTGGCCAACATGGAGGAATCTCATCTCTACTAAAAAAACAAAAATTAGCTGGGTGTGGTGGTGCCCACCTGTAATCCTAGCTACTTGGGAGACTGGGGCAGGAAAACTGCTTGAACCCAGGAGATGGAGGTTGTAGTGAGCTGAGCTCATAGCACTGCACTCCAGCCTGGGTGACAGAGTAAGAGCCTGTCTCGAAAAAAAAAAAAAATGACTAAGCATATATAGTCATGCCCCACATTATAGTTTTTTTTTTTTTTTTTTGTCAATGACAGACCACACATGTGACAATGGTCCCATAAGATTTTTTTAGACATAGGGTCTTGCCGTCACCAAGGCGGTGATGAAATCATAGCTCACTGTAACCTGAACTCCTAGTCTCAAACACTCCTCCTGCCTCAGACTTCCAAAATAGCTGGGACTACAGGCATGTACCACCACACCCAGCTACTATTTTTAATTTTGTAGAGACAGTGTCTTGCTATGTTGCCCAGCCTGATCTCAAACCCCTGCCCTGAAATGATTCTCTCACCTTGGCCTCTCAAAGTGCTGAGATATAGACATGAGCCACCATGCCCAGCCGGTCCCATAAGATTATAATATCATAGTTTTACTATTCCTTTTCTGTTTAGATATATTTAGATACACAAATACCACTGTGTTACAACTGCCTATCATATTCAGTAGGGTAACATGCTGTAGAGGTTTACGGCCTAGGAGCAACAGATTATATCATATAGCCTAGGTTTGTAGTAGGCTATACCATCTAGGCTGATGTAAATATACTCTATGATGTTTGTACAATGACAACATTTCCTAAGGATACGTTTCTCAGAACATATCCCCATCCTTAAGCAACACATAACTACACTGAAAAACAACAGTATAGACTATTGGACGCCCAGTCACAGTAACAACAACTAAACACACCTTGTCCCTAAAACCACAGATATCTCCTGGGTTTCCAACTCTGGGTAGGTATGAATGTGTGACCCACAAAGGGTCCTAGCTACAAGTGACACTGGGTTACCATCAGATTGACTCTAGTTAGAAATAAGCCGACACAACACAAACCTGCCACAAGCCTTTGAGATACATGTGTATCTCATATACATACATATAAGTGCTCTCTACACACACACACACACACACACACACACACACACACACACTCTCTCTCTCTCTCTCTCTCTCTCTCTCTCTCTCTCTGGCTGATGTCTGTTCTAATAGTCCCTTAAAGTTTTCATTTGATTTAACCTGGATACTCTACTTCACCTAATGAAGAACAGAAGTAGCAAATGTCAGCTCTGGAAGAGCCCTGAACTATCATATAATCCATCATGCCCCAATTTTCAGATAAGAAAATGGGAGATCCAGAGAGAAAAACAGTCCTGGCAAGTCCCCTTGATATGTCAGCAGTACCAGCAGGAATCTCACATTTGACGGACTTGGACAGACATATCCCTTTTCTTCTCTCATTAGAACTCATCTAAGAATTATAGCCAAATAATCGACTAGAATACAATTAGAATAAAATGTCTATCACAGACTTACTTTTCCGCTTTACTACCTTCTGAGCTCGAAATTTGATGAGGGTATCCAAAAACCATATGCATCGGGCCTGGCGGTCTCGACTCTCCACATTTGATGGCAAAGACTTCAGTGCGTCTATGACAAATGTGCAATGGCTAAAACAAGGAAAAGAAAGGGAGGCCTGTGTCAGGGTAAGATGTGCTGTCAGGAACTATTGCCCTCTTACAATGAGAATAGCAGGCACCTCTCACCCCTGACACACTCAACACCTGATGAAAGCCTGGGCAACAAGGCAAGATCCCAGCTCCACAAAAAATTAGCCAGCATTGGTGGCACACGCCTGTGGTTCCAGCTACTCGGGAGGCTGAGACAGGAGGATCACTTGAGCCCGGGAGGTCAAGGCTCCGGTGCACTGTGTTTGCACCACTGTACTCCAGTCTAGGTGACAGAGCAAGACGCTGTCTCAAAAAAAAAAGCAGCTGATGAAGGACCAGCACACTCAACATTCCTTATAACAGGAGGAACACGGTTTAGAGCAAGGATCGATAAAGGGCTAGAAAGTAAATATTTTAGGCTTTGGAAGCCACACAACCTCTGTTGCAACTACTTGACTCTGCCATTGTAGCACAAAAGCAGCCACAGATATTACTTAAGTCAACTAACAGGGCTGTGCTCCAACAAAACTTTATTTATATGTTACTTATTCACGGGCAGCAGGCCAGACTTGGCATGTGGGTCATAGTTTGCTGACCTCTGTTTTCACAGTCAGGAGCATAGAGTCTGCAGGCAGCCTTCCTGGGTTTCAATCCTTTCTCTGTCATTTAATGGCTTGGGCAAGTTTCTTGACATCTAGTGCCCTGGTTTCTCCACCTATAAATTGGGGCCAGTGATAGTACAGGTACTCTCCTCTTTTCTGGATGAAAAGAGACAATGCCAGCAAAGCACTTAGAACAGTGCTTGGCACAAATGGAAGGGCTCAGTCAATGCTCACCATTATTTTCATGCTGTTCTACTGCTAGCAAGACCCTGGACTCACAGAGATAAAAAGGCTCTTCAAGATCATCTCATAGCTGCCTCATTTTACAGATGGAAAAACTGAGTCTTCAAGAGGGAAGATTACGACAGAGCTCGAGGACTATTTTCAGACTCCCAGCTCAGAGCTCATTCCTGCACCTGCCCCTGAGTTACAATCACATTAAGACAACTACGACCGAGGCGGGTAGATCACGAGGTCAAGAGATTGAGACCATCCTGGTCAACAAGGTGAAACACCATCTCTACTAAAAATACAAAAATTAGCTGGGCATGGTGGTGCACGTCTGTAGTCCCAGCTACTCAAGAGGCTGAGGCAGGAGAATTGCTTGAACCCTGGAGGTGGAGGTTGCGGTGAGCCAAGATCACGCTATTGCACTCCAGTCTGGGTAACAAGAGCAAAACTCCATCTCAAAAAAAAAAAAAAAAAATCTTGAAGGAAGGAAATAATGAATGCATTTTCTTGGTTTGTTCTTTCCATTATATGGATTGGGGTCTACACAATACATATTTGTATAACTACAATATAAGGCTTCAAAACCAGTTTTTTGTGTGCCTAATCTATAGAAAACTAAGAATTCTCACAACACATGTGTTACCAGTGACATAGCTGCTCCATTATTGCCAGTATTGGCTAATCTACATCATTCTTTTATGACAGTTGTGCTATTTGGAAGCTATGGTTTTTAGACTTCCAGATAAATAATCCTCCATTGTAAGTTTCTTTTTTTGAGATGGAGTCTCACTCTGTTGACCAGGCTGGAGTGCCGTGGTGTGATCCCGGCTCACTGCAACCTCTACCTCTTGGGTTCAAGCAATTTTCAATTCTCCTGCCTCAGTTGCCTGAGTAGCTGGGATTACAGGTGTGTGCCACCACACCCAAATAACTTTTGTATTCTTAGTGGAGACAGGGTTTCGCCATGTTGGCCAAGCTGGTCTTGAACTCCTGACCTCAGGTGATCTGCCCACCTCAGCCTTACAAAGTGCTGGGATTATAACGGTGAGCCACGGTGCCCACCCAGTATCTTCATATTTATATCCCCTTGTACTACACATGTTACTGAACAGTTACTGCCATGGTTCACAATACTGCTGAAAAAGGAGTCTATTAGATTCTGTTTAATACCATGTAAGTACAACTCCAAGAGCCAACGCTGATTAGACACTGACCCAAAGGCCATCAACCTATGATTTGACAGGAATAGGGTTTTTCCTAACAGATGCTGTTGGTTCCCTGCCTAAGTCCCCTCCCACACTCCCCGATCCAGTTTATGCTGACAGCATCTTGCTGTAAGCACCTGCCACTTCCCACTTGAGGGAAATGGACAGGCTAGATGACATGGAAGTTAAGGCCCCTGGAATTAGCTTTCAGCCACTGACAGACAGAAGTTGGAGGGGAAATACCCAACTTATTTGCCTCTCAACTGGGATAACTCTGAGAAATATTCTACACTGTCTCCCAGAGTCCCCCAGTGGGACAAAAAAACGGTTGTCCACAGCAGTAACCTGCTCAGTGAGGAATGCCTTATCGGCTTCCTTCCCTTTCTTGTCTCAATTTCCCACTCCCTTAAAAGTGCTTCCAGGAACATTCTCCCAAGTTAACCACCAGTTCTTAAATCCTTGCCTCCAACTTGGGTTCTGTGGGAAACCAATTTAAGACACTGATCAGCTGTCACAACGGTTATTAGTAAAGCCAAACAGGCATTCTTTCTGGAATATTTTTAAAAAATCTTTTTTAGCCGGACAGAGGGAAACAGATGTGTCCACACTATTTGAACCACACATTTGGTGGAATGCTAAAGAGAAGATAAAAAAGATTCCTGCCCAGAGGTATCACTCTTTGAATGCAGAACAACCATCTATCCTAATCTTGATAAGACTGTGCCCTACTACAGCTCCTTTTATTTCCATTACATTCTCCCTCTATAGCTTTACATGTTCCCTAACAATAGTGAACAGCAGCACTCCCAATCCCACTTACTTGAGTTTAATTGAGAATTTCTCTTCCTTGACAATTAACTATAACTTGGGAGGCAGTATATTTTGCTTTCTGTACTGCAGCTAAAATAAAGCTTTGAACAAAGTAAACACTCAGTTAATATTTGCCTAATGAACAAATGAGAGAATTTTAATGGTAGATGTGGATGGATTTGGGACTGCTTTGCAAGTCTTAGCTGTGAAAAGCTATGAAAAAGTCTTTTTTCCCCTCCATGGAGCAAACACTTGAAGAAATTTTCATACCTTGTAACTAGAAAGACCCATTACTGTTTTTCTGTGCTCAGCATCCCTTTCTACCTTCTTATGGCTACTGTGTCCCTTCTTCTCACTTCTTTCCCCACAAACATGCACATGCACACGTCCTTTGGAAAACTACTTGTCCTTTAATTCCTCGGGTTCTGTCCCTACGCCCAAGAAAGTATATGTTCCCTACAACTGATCAATCATAATTCCTTATTTTCCAGGGTTTTGGCACGTGACTTGCCCAGATAAAACTTCTGCCCTTGAGTTTTATAAAGAAGCTATGGAGAGGAAAGCTCTTTTATCTCCTGAGTTTGTCATGCTGTGTTAATGTAAGTGTGAATTTGTTAAAGCCTACGCCTCACATCTCATTCCTACCAAACCACAAAAAGAAAAATCTGTCTTCAGTAGACGTGGTTAGAAGAAACACACAGGGAAATACAGGCTGGAGAGAGAGAGGAAGAGTTATCCAAGCCCCATTACCTTGGATCTCTTTTTTTATAGGAGCCAATACATTCTCTTTTAATTTTCAGGGTTTTTTTTTTTTTTTTTTTCTGAGACGGAGTTTCGCTCTTGTTCCCCAAGCTGGAGTGCAATGGCGCGATCTCGGCTCACCGCAACCTCCGCCTCCTGGGTTCAGGCAATTCTCCTGCCTCAACCTCCCAAGTAGCTGGGATTACAGGCACACGCCACCGTGCCCAGCTAATTTTTTGTATTTTTAGTAGAGACGGGGTTTCACCATGTTGACCAGGATGGTCTTGATCTCTTGACCTCGTGATCCACCCGCCTTGGCCTCCCAAAGTGCTCGGATTACAGGCGTGAGCCACCGTGCCTGGCCAATTTTCAGTTATTTTGAGTTTGGTTTTTATCATTTGCAACCAAACAAGATACTATATACAACTGAAAGATTCTTAGCTAATATCCATCCAACCTAATGTATTATTGCATGTAGAATAAAGGCAAAGTTCTTAATACAGTTTGAAGCACATTTGCATTTGCTGCCTGGGCTCTAGCCACTGAGGCCTACAGTTAGCTTTTTTTCATGCCCTTCATCTTCCTGAAATCTTTCTGACCTCCACACACCCAATATTATGCATTTTATCTCACTTGTGCTTAAGTTGCTCACATTTCTTTCATGATGCCCTAAACAGACAAGATCCTCTTAATACTCACTCTGAAAGTCCAGGAAGGATTCAATTTTGGTACTTATAAAAAATATTTATTTGTGAGATTATTTCATAAATGTTCTGTCTCTCTCACTTAAATCTAAGTTACATGTGAGAAACTCTCTGTAAGTTTCAGTTAACAACACACTATCAAACAATAACTTGCATTACACTTGGAAGGAAGAAGAAAGTTGCAGTAAATACACTGGTTCACTCACAAATAAAAAAAATAGGTTAATAAAATTTACTTTAAAGCCCTCACCAGAGGAATTTTCCTGGTCACATCCAGGCAACTTATAAAAATGGGAAATTTTAAAAACAGATGTATCAGAAACATGTATTATTTTATCTAGAAAACAAAGTAGTCGAATTAACATCTTTTTAGTGTATATGTTAAAAAATAAATTTGTCTTTAATGTAATTCAACCAAAGGGGGCAGAATACAACCAATGCATTAATTTAGAAGTGAATGGAATGATTTGGAAAAAAAAAAAAAAAAGAAAGAAACAACCAGGATTTCTGGCAAGATTCCCCTTCTGGTTGAAAGGTGCAACAAAGAAGCTGTTACAATGTTTGCAATTTTGTTTCAACGTTAGATCAAATAACATATAGACGTGCAGCTACTGGAAAAGAGATTCTGAAATGATTTTGTTATATTACTACTTACACAGTCCATCATAGTCAAAAGACCATTTTAGATAAATTTCCATTTTAAGAGGTCACATTACCACATCAGTTTTTTTCCCATGCTATTCTGTCATGCTCACTCCAGAGAAGAAAACAGATGTGTACGAGAAGACTAAACTGATAATGTTGTTGCTCTAATGAAAGTTTTATAAATATAACAAAATTTATTATATTCTTATTTGGACAATACTTAGTAGTTTTCAATAACGGTTGAACAAAATACATATACTTGTAGAAATAGATCTACTTCTAGACTTGGAAAGAGCTGTGTTAGCACAATCAGAGACACCTAGAAAAGTGCTGTATTCACCATATCCATGCGGGATACGTTCTAAGACCCCCACTGGATGCCTGAAGCCACAGATAGTACTCAACATGCAAGTGTACTATGCCTGAATTTCTTTTCCTTCTTCACAATTTCACAGATAGAAGATTCATTCTTATGGTAGACTTAGCCACCTCAGTATGTAATTTTTTTCTTTCTTTTTTAAGTGGAGAATTTAAACTTTTTCACTTAAAGAAAGCAACTGATGGATCCTCTTTAGCATATTCAAATTGCCAGCATCACCACTCTTGCACTTTAGGGCCATTAGTAACTGAAATAAGGGTTACTTGAACACAAGCACCATGGTACAGTGATCTCATTACCAAAAGCCTACTAAATAACTAACGGACAGGCAGCATATTAGGCATGAATACACTGAACAAATGGATGAGTCCTGTCCCAGGCAGGATGGAGCAGAGCAACGTGAGATTTCATCACACACAACTCAGGATGGAACCCTATAGAAAACTTAGGAATTGTTTATTTCTAGTATTTTCTATTTAACATTTTCAGATCACAATTGATTGTGGGTAATTGAAACCACAGAAGGTGAAACCACTGATAAGTGGGAACCACTTTAAGAATGCTTATATCTCAGGCGGGTGGATCACAAGGTCAAGAGATCGAGACCATCCTGGTCAACATAGTGAAACCCCGACTCTACTAAAAAAATACAAAAAATTAGCTGGGCATGGTGGCACGTGCCTGTAATCCCAGCTACTCAGGAGGCTGAGGCAGGAGAATTGCCTGAACCCAGGAGGCGGAGGTTGTGGTGAGCCAAGATCGCGCCATTGCACTCCAGCCTGGGTAACAAGAGCAAAACTCTGTCTCAAAAAAAAAAAAAGAATGCTTATATCTCAAAAGTAATTTTTTCTCCAACCTGAAATGGCGTCCCTCTCATTTGTGCCAAGTCAAGTTCCCCTTAATTTTCAACAACACAAGGAACTCTCACCTCATAACCTTATTGTTCTGTTTTTTCTATGTCTATATTCTAGTACACATAGTACTCACTGTATGATATCAGTGATTTCCAATAGTCAATTCAAGGACTACATAATCTGTACTTCAAATCACCTGGAAAACAGTTAAATATATCTTCAAGGCTGGGCACGATAGCTCATGCCTGTCATCCCACCACTTTGGAAGGCCAAGGAGGGCAGATCACGGGTCAGGAGTTCAAGACGAGCCTAGCCAACATAGTGAAACCTCATCTTTACTCAAACTACAAAAATTAGTCAGGTGTGATGGCACACACCTGTAGTCCCAGCTACTCGGGAGGCTGAGGCAGGAGAATCGCTTGACCTAGGGAGGTAGAGGTTACAGTGAGCCAAGACCACACCACTGCACTCCAGCCTGAAACTCCAACTCAAAAAAAAAAAAAAAAAAAATCTTCCAAATTGCTCCCCACCCCACCTCTCCCACTTCCAAGATTTGAGTCAATAAATTAGAACATCTAAGGAATCTGAAATCTTTAAAAATATTTTCTGGCCTGGTGCGGTGGTACACACCTGTAATCCCAGCACTTCAGGAGGTGGAGGCAGTTGGATTGCTTGAACTCAGGAGTTTGAGATCAGCCTGGGCAACATAGCAAAACCCCATCTCTACAAAAAATACAAAAAGTAGCCTGGCCTGGCAGCGCACACCTGTAGTACCAGCTACTCAGGAGGCTGAGGTAGGAGGATCACTTGAGCCCTGGAATCAGAGGTTGTAGTGAGCCAAGATCATGCCACTGCACTCCAGCCTGGGCAACAGAAAAGACCTTGTCTCCAAATAAATAATAAAAACATTTTCTGTACAACCGTGTTGAAAGCATCATTATTCACAATAGCCACATGGTGGAACAACCCACTGACAGACAGGTGGACAAACAAAATGTGGTATGTACATACAATAGGATATTATTCAGCTTTAATAAAGAAGGAAATTGTGACATGTGCTACAACATGAATGAATCTTAATTATGTTAAGTAGAATAAGCCAGTGACAAAAGATAAATATCATGTAATTCCACTTATATAAGGAACATGGATTTGTCAAATCCATACGGACAGAAAGTAGAATGGTGGTAGTCAGGGGCTAAGGGAGAGGCAACAGGAGTTGTTATTTAAGGATATGGAGCTTCAGTTTTGGAAGATCAAAACAGTTTTAAGGATGAAAAATGTGTTGGAAGATGAAAAAAGTTGGAGATGGATGGTCAACAATGTGAATGTACTTAACAATGAACCATACACTTAAAAACAGTTAAGATGGCACATTTTATGTTATGTGTATTTTACCACAACTGAAAACAACAGTTTAACACAGTAAATTTTGTGTTATATATATTTAACTACAACTAAAAAAAAAATTCTCATGTGGGAAATGCTGGTCTGTTTTTTGTGTTGATTCTTCATGGTTAATTATCATAATATTTTGTTCATTCATTTCTTTTTAAATGGTCGCCATGCACCATGCATAATTCTAGACACTGGAGACACAGCCATGACTAAGGCAAACAAGCTCCCTGTTCTCAGAGAGCCATAATTCTACCATCTCTGACATCTTATCTGTGAGGATGAAATGTTATAGCATGGGACGGAAACCCAAGTTTACAGTAGCTTTAACACTCAAGATTTTATTCTCTCATATAAACATCATTTTGGCAGGGACCCAGGATCCTTACAGCTTTGTTCTTTATGAGCCCTAGGGTATGACTATATAGACACAATCCAATGTGACTGCTGAATAGTCATTGCACCTGTATTCCTACCAGCAGAAAGGGTCGTTACACCTGTATTCCTACCGGCAGAAAGGGTCGTTGCACCTGTATTCCTACCGGCAGAAAGGGTCATTGCACCTGTATTCCTACCAGCAGAAAGGAGAAAATGCAACCAAGGGAATAGTCCTTATTTTAGATATACTCTCTGAAAGTGACATCCCACTGACAGTAACAAGCAAATGGCCATGCCTAGCAGCAAGGGAAGCTGGAAAGTGCAATCTTTATTCCTGGCAGACATGTGTTTAGCTGGAATTCAAGTGTTCTCTTACAGAAAAAGAGAATGGACACTTGAGGAGAACTAGCAGACGCTACTACACAGTCATCTCCCAGGACATCTTGAATTCTTTGAAAGATGAGAGGTCTCTCAACATGCAGAATTATTATGAGTCCCTAAGAGGAAGGCAAAAAGAGCATTCAAAATGATATCCCTCTAAGGACTTCACCCCTTGAACAGCCCACTTCCTATTAGCACATTTCCTTTTGATCTGCAGAGCTATGGACTAAAGAGACAAACTTTCTTGCACATTCCCAACATGCAGTAATGGAACAGGCATAAAATAACTGCTATGAACATTGCTTTTTAAAAAGGAACAAAATTGGCCGGGTGCGGTGGCTCACGCCTGTAATCCCAGCACTTTGGGAGGCCGAGGCGGGTGGATCACGAGGTCATGAGATCGAGACCATTCTGGTCAAAATAGTGAAACCCCGTCTCTACTAAAGATACAAAAAGTTAGCTGGGCATGGTGGCGCGTGCCTGTAATCCCAGCTACTTGGGAGGTTGAGGCCGGAGAATTGCCTGAACCCAGGAGGCGGAGGTTGCGGTGAGCCGAGATTGCACCATTGCACTCCAGCCTGCGTAACAAGAGCAAAACTCCGTCTCAAAAAAAAAATACAAAAATTAGCTGGGTGTGGTGGCAAGTGCTATAATCCCAGCTACTTGAGAGGCCAAGGCAGGAGAATTGCTTAAACCCGGGAAGCAGAGGCTTCAATGAGCTGAGACTGTGCCTGTGCACTCCAGCCTGGGTGACAGAGACAGACCCCGTATCAAAAACAAAACAAAACAAAACAAAAAAGTTCTGAAGGACAGCAAGGGGATGGGGTTTTCTTAGCCTCTGGAGTTATCAATGGCTAGCAGATACTGGACATAATTTCAGAGAATACAAAGCAGGCGCACTCGAAATGACTAAAAATAGGTTTGTTCAGGCTACGCTTCAAACAAGTGTGTTAAAATTCAGTTTGGTAGGGGTGGGCTATTGTGAATACTACTGGGATAAACTTAAGTGTACAAACATCTCTTTGAGTCTCTGCTCTCAACACTTTTGGATATATATGCCAAAGTGGAATGTCTGGATCATATGGTAATTCTGTTTAATCGTCGTTTTTTTTTTGTGTGTGTGCGTGTGTGTGTGTGTTTTGAGACGGGGTCTCACTCTACTGTCTAGGCTGGAATGCAGTGACATGATCATGGCTCACTGCAGCCCTCAACCTACTGGGCTCAGTTAATCCTCCCACCTCAGCTTCTCAGGTAGCAGAGATTACAGGTGCATGCCACCACCATGCTTGGCTGAATTTAAACTTCTTTTTGTAAAGACGAAATTTCACCATATGCTCTGGCTGGTCTCGAACTCCTAGTCTCACAGAATCCCCCTGGCCTCAGCCTCCCAAAGCGCTGGGATCACAAATGTGAGCCATCACATCCAGCCTGATTTTGATTTTCATTTTCATGATGTTTAGTGATACTGAGCACCTTTTTGTGTATTTATTGGCCATCTGCATATCTTCTTTGGTGATATTATTCAAGTCTTTTCTCTGTATTTGAATTGGTTTTTATTGCTGTTAATCTTAAGTTCTTTCTTTTCTTCTTTTTTTTTGAGATGGAGGGAGTGTCACTCTTGTCGCCCAGGTTGGAGTACAGTGGTGCAATCTCAGCTCACCGCAACCACCACCTTCTGGGTTCAGGCGATTCTCCTGCTTCAGCCTCCTGAGTAGCTGAGATTACAGGTGCCTGCCACCACATCTAGCTAATTTTTGTACTTTTAGTAGAAACAGTATTTTTTCATCTTAGCCAGGCTGGTCTCAAACTCCTAACCTCAGATGATCTGCCTGCCTTGGCCTCCCAAAGTGCTGGAATTACAGGCGTGAGCCACTGCACCTGGTGATTTCTAAGAATTTTAAAGGCCAGGCACAGGAGGCTGGCACTCCAGCCTGGCAACAGAGGGAGACTCTGTTTCAAAAAAAATAAAATAAAAATAAGCTCTCCATATTTGTCCCCAGTCAGATACAGGACTTGCATATATTTTCTCCTGTTTGTAGATTGTCTTTTCACTCTCTTATTATTATGCTTTGTAGATTGTCTTTTCACTCTCTTATTATTATGCTTAGATGCACAAAATTTGTACTATTGATGAGGTTCAACTCATTTTTCTTGTATTGCCTGTGTGGTTGATGTCATGATTAAGAAGTCATTTCCGGCCATGCACAGTGGCTGATGCCTGTAATCCCAGCACTTTGGGAGGCTCAGGCAGGAGAATTGCTTGAACCCGGGAGGGGGAGGTTGTGGTGAGCCAAGATCACACCATTGCAGTCCAGCCTGGACAAAAGAAAAAAGAAAAAAAAAACATTTCCAATTCCAATGTCATGAAGCTTTCTCACCTATGTTTTCTCTAATAGTTTTCTAGCTCTAGCTCTTACACTTAGGTTTTTTATCCTTCTTTAAAAAAAAAAAATCATGTCACATTATTTTTAATTACATACAAAGATCTAACATGTCACTCAGGGACCATTCCACTGACTGCTCTGTTTGACCACCAGTCTTTTGTCTCTCTCTTGAGCAATGGTGAGGTGGATACCCTTTCCTCAGAAAAAAGAAATCCATGGTTTGTTACCCTTGCCAATAACAAAAATGTTGGAAAATCAAGTGGCAAAGCTGTTGCTATTGACATCTTTCTTATTTATTTATTTGAGACAGAGTTTCACTCTTGTTGCCCAGGCTGGAGGGCAATGGCATGATCTCAGCTCACTGCAACTTCCACCTCATAAGTTCAAGCAATCCTCCTGCCTCAGCCTCCCAAAGTAGCTGGGATTGCAGGTGTCCACCACCATGCCCTGCTAATTTTGTTTTGTTTTTTGAGACAGTCTTGCTCTGTGGCCCAGACGAGTGCAGCAGCTCAGTCTCAGCTAACTGCAACCTCTGCCATCTGGGTTCAAGCAATTCTTCTGCCTCAGGCTCCCAAGTAGCTGGGATTACAGTCACCCATCACCACACCTAGCTAATTTTTGTATTTTTAAAACACATTAAATAGAAAAATTTTTGGATTTTTAGTAGAGACGGGGTTTCGCCATGTTGGACAGGCTGCTTTTGAGCTCCTGACCTCATGAACTCCAGCCTCCCAAAGTGCTGATATTGCAGGCGAGAGTCACGGCACCTGTCCATCATTGGCATCTTTCATGTGAACCACATCAAAAGATCCAGGTTGCCACTCGCTGTTGGTGATCACGTCAGTTATCCCCAGGTTAACACCTCCAGTCACCATACACAGGTTACCAGTGTCAAAATTGATGAAATCAGTAATCTTGCCAGTCCCCAAATCAATCTGAATGGGATCATTCACCTTGATGAGGGCATCAGGGTAGCAGATGGTGAATCATCATGAGTCACCAGAAGAGGGATTTGTTTTGTGCCCACAAAGATTTTTCCGTTTGCACAACTTGTACTTGGCCTCTTCAGGTGTGATATATAGCAAAGTGACCCTTGGTGTCATAGATCAGACGGAAATTCTCTCCTGTCTTGTCAATGTTGATGATATCCATGAATCTGGCAGGGTAGGTTATATCCATTTGGACCTTGCCATCGATTTTAATGAACTGCTGCATGAAAATCTTGTTACTTCATCTCCTGTCAGGGCATACTTAAGTCTCTTCCTTGGGAAAATGATGAGGGGGACATATTCTCTCAAGTTGTGGGGACTAGTGGATGCATGAGGAGCAAACACACTGGTCAATTCATCCAACATCCAGTGCTTTGGAGCTGCTACCCCCTTCAGATGCTTCTTGGGACCATGGGCCATGGCTATGTTAGGCAAGGAAGAAGGTTTTGATTGTTTTTTTTTTTTTTTGAGATAAAGTCTTGCTCTGTCACCCAGGCTAGAGTGCAGTGGTGCTATCTCAGTTCACTGCAACCTCTGCATCCTGGGCTCAAGCGATTCTCCTGCCTCAGCCTCCCAAGTAGCTGAGACTACAGGCGCCCATCACCAGGCCCAGCTAATTTTCGTATATTTAGTAGAGACAGGGTTTCACCATATGGGCTGGGCTGATCTCAAACTCCTGACCTTGTGATCTGCCCTCCTCTGTCTCCCAAAGTGCTGGGATTACAGGCATGAGCCACTGTGCCTGGCCTTGATCCTTTGTAAGTACATTTTTATATATGGTATAAGGTTAAGGTCCAGCTCCATTCTTATGCAAGTCCACATCCAGTTTTTCTACTACCAGTTTCCCCCACCCTCTACCACAAGCATCACTGACAAGTAAAAACTGTATATACTTAAATTGTGCAATATGATGTTTTTTTTTTTTTTTTTTTTTTTGAGATGGAGTTTCACTCTTGTTACCCAGGCTGGAGTGCAATGGCACGATCTCGGCTCACCGCAACCTCCGCCTCCTGGGTTCAGGCAATTCTCCTGCCTCAGTCTCCCAAGTAGCTGGGGTTACAGGCACGCGCCACCATGTCCAGCTAATTTTTTGTATCTTTAGTAGAGACGGGGTTTCACTATTTTGACCAGAATGGTCTCGATCTCATGACCTCGTGATCCACCCGCCTCGGCCTCCCAAAGTCCTGGGATTACAGGCTTGAGCCACCGCGCCCGGCTATTGCTGTTTCTTATACTTTTGCTCTCACATGTTAGTAAGCTAGGCAT
>CAUYOR010008725.1:0-33793 GCA_963573925.1 Callimico goeldii
GGGGAGAGATAGCATGGGGAGAAATGCCAGATATAGGTGAAGGGGAGGAAGGCAGCAAATCACACTGCCATGTGTGTACCTATGCAACTATCTTGCATGTTCTTCACATGTACCCCAAAACCTAAAATGCAATAAAAAAAAGAAAGAAAGTTTAAATTCACTGGCAAACATAAGTTCTCAGAAAAAAATGCAGATTAAAAAATAAAGCTAAATTTTACCAGATTAAATCGTATAAGAGTTGGTTTCAGATTTTAAGATTTAGGACACCTAAAACCAATAAAAGAACAAAATAGAGCAAAGGTGTCTTAGCAAACTGCATTTAAAAGGACTAAGAGGTTTTAGTTGATTATGAGTTCATACACATGAACAGTGGTATAGCATTGTTTTATATATGTTAAATTAAAGAAATTGACAGGTGAGTCTCAATCATTTTAAAGGTTTATTTTGCCAAGTTTAGGTCATGCTCAGGAAAAAGGAGCACAAAATCACAGGCAATATCTGGGATCCATGCTTTTTCCACAGAGGGTTTAGGGACTTCTATATTTGAAGAGGAAAAAGCAGGCAGCAGGGAAAAGAGAAAAAATGAAGGCAAGGGTAGATAAAGGCGGCAAGCAGTTGCATTCCTTTAAGTCTGATCAGCTTTCTCTGAATTCACATTTTACATGTGAAAGGAGAGATTTAAAAAAATAGCCAATTATGCATTCATCTTGTGCTCAGTGAGTCTGCATTTTTACATAGTATAAAGAAAACATAGAGGAGAGGAAACAGACAAATATGCATTTGTCTCAGGTGAGCTGATGGATGACTTCCAGTTCTGTCCTTTGTTCCATACCTGTGAAGACAATTTACTTTGTCAGGGTCAAATTCAACACAACTGTTATAAGGTAAAGGTCCTGGGGTCAGGCTGGGCACAGTGGCTCAGTGCTTTGGGAGGCTGAGGTCAGAGGATCGCTTGAGGCCAAGAGTTTGAGCTCAGCCTAGGGAACATAGTGAGACTCCATCTCCGTATCTATATCTATATCTACGTCTGTAGAGCCAGGCCTGTTAGCAAGTGCTTGTAGTCCTAGCTACTCAGGAGACTGAGGTAGAGGGTTGCTGGAGCCCAGGAGGTGGAGGTTGCAGTGAGCTATGATTGTATCACTGTACTCCAGCCTGGGTGACACGGTAAGACCTCTGTCTCTTAATGTATTTATATATCTTGGGGCCACAAGGAATTTACTAGTGAGCAAATTGTGAGAGAGGTATGTAGCCATTTATCTTTGTAACTATCTATTTAGGAAGAAAAGGGAGGCAGTTTTGGATGACTCAGTTCCAAGCTGGACTTTTCCCTTTGATGTAGTGAGTCTGGGGTTCTGAGATTTTTATTTTCCTTTCTCGATAGACAGATAGATACATTTTATTTTTTTTTGCAAATTATACAAAATAATTTTACAGTAACATACATAATTCATAATTTATAAGGAAGTTTCTTCTCATACTTTCCTCTGGTTAGATGATACTTGGAGAATGACATCTATTTCTGGAATTATATTCATTTTAAGAAATATAAATAAGCAAAAATATATTTCAAAGAGAGTAACCAGAATTCTGAAGACTCTAAAATGAAGTCATATGAGGAACTATTGAAGGCATTGAGTTTCTTTACTTGAACAAAAAAGGACAAAAGGGTGCATATTTTGTTATCATCACACGTCTTAAGGGCAGATACCAGAGGATAGTTTAGAACTATTTACATTGTATTAAAATATTAACCAACGTGACAAAACTAAAAGGCAAAATGTAATACAAAAGACTGTCACAGAAGGCACTAAATTACCCTTTAAGAAAGACGGTCATACATGTAGAGTACCATTAAACTGAACTGAAGAATAATTTTTCTTGATATAGAACTTTAGATAGACAGAGTGGGGATGGGGGATTCTTTTTTATTTTTATTTGTTTTATTTTTTTGAGGCAGAGTCTCACTCTGTCGCCCAGGCTAGAGTGCAGTGGTGCAATATCAGCTCACTTCAACCTCTGCCTCCTAGATTCAGGCAATTCTCCTGCCTCAGCCTCCCAAGTAGCTGGGACTACAGGCACATGCCACCACACCGGGCTAATTTTTTTTATTTTTGGTAGACATGGGATTTCACCATATTGGCCAGGCAGGCTGGTCTTGATCTCCTGCTCTCAGGTGATCTGCCCTTATCAGCCTCCCAAAGTGCTGGGATTACAGGGATGAGCCACTACGCCCAGCAAGGTGATTCTTTTTAAAGGAGTAATTTCATTTTCTCTCTCTATTACATTGTTTCTTATTAGATAGCAATCATTCTTAACATTGTTTTAGTATATATGTCTTTTTCTCCTCTAGATAATTTTAATATTTTTCTCCTTATTTTTGATTTTTATAAATTTAACTGTAACGTACCTAGGTGTATATTTATTTGTATTTATCCTGATTGAGGTTAATTGAGCTCTTTAGGTGCTTGAGTTTATAATTTTCATCAAAATTAGAAATTTATCAAACATTTTTTCAAATGATTTTTTCTGTTAACAATTTTTTCTCTTTTCTGGGGACTCCAATAACATGTTTTTTATACTGTTTGTTATTTTCCCACTAGTTACTGAGTTTCTCTGTCTCTCTTATAACTGAAAATTTATAACTGAAATTTTTGCACCCTCTGATCAACATTTTCCCTTTTCCCTCCACCAACCACGTGTCCAGCCCCCCTTTTTGTTCTGGCAACTGCCATTCTGTTCTGGTTTCTGTGTTCGTCTTCTTTCGTTTGTTTAGAATCTACATATGAAAAATACCATATGGTATTTGTCTTTCTGTGTCTAGCATATTTCACTTAGCATGTCATCCAGGTGCATTCATATGGTTGTGAATGGTATGATTTCCTTCTTTTTACAGCAGAATAATATGCTATTGTACGTGTGTGTGTGTGTGTCTATGTGTGTATACATGTATACATACGCTCATAAGTGGTGATAATGGATCATATGGTAATTCTATTTTTAATTTTTAATTTTTTGAGGGACTTTATACTGTTTTTCATAATGGCTGTGTCAATTTACATTCACACCAACACTATACAGGGTTCTTTTTTTGTCCGCATCTTTGCCAACACTTGTTACCTTTTGTCTTTTTGATGATAGTCATCCTAACAGGTATGAGGTGATATCTCATCATAGTTTTGATTTACATTTTCTTAATGATTAATGATATTGAACACCTTTTCATGTACCTATTAGCCATTTGGATATCTTTGGGAAAATGTTTATTTAGGTCCTTTGTATATTTTTAACCAGATTGTTTGTTTTGATGCTGTTGAGTTGTATGCGTTCTTCACGTATTTTAGATAGTAACACCTTATCAGATATATTTGCCAATATTTTTCCATTCTGCAGTTTGCCTTTTCATTTTGTTGATTTTTTCATTTGCTGCACAGAAGATTTTTAGTTTGATGTTGTCCTGTTTGTTTATTTTCGCTTTGGTGCCTGTGCTTTTGGTGTCATATAAGAAATCATTGCCATGATCGATGTAGAGATTTTTCTCCTATCTTTTCTTCTAAGAATTTTATGATGTCTGATCTTTCACTTAAGTCTTTATTCTATTTTTAGTTAATTTTTGTAAATGGTGTAAGATAGAGGTCCAGTTTCACTTTTTTGCATGATGATTTCCAGTTTCCCAACACCATTTATTGAACAGACTATCCTTTCACCATTGTATATGCTTGACACCTTTCTTGAAGATCAGTTGACTGCAAATGCATGGATTTATTTCTGGGCTCCCTATTCTGTTCCATTGGCCCTATATAACTGTTTTTTGTGCTGGTATTATGCTGTTTTGATTACTGTGGCTTTGTAGAACATTTTGAAGTCAAGGAATGTAATGCCTCCAGATTTGTTCTTTTCACTCATGGTTGCATTTGGCTATTCAGAGTTTTTGTGGTTCCATAAGAACTTAGAATTATTTTTTTCGTTTCTGTGAAAAATGACATTTAAATTTTCATAGGTATTGTATTCAATCTGTAGATTGTTTCAGGTATTTTAGAATTAACAATGTTAATTTTTCCAATTTATGAACACAAGGTATCTTTCCATGTATTTATCTTCTTCAGTTGTATTCACCAATGACTTCTATTTTCTCGTACAGATCTTTCATTGTCTTGGTGAAATTTATGCCTAAATCTTTTGTTTTTGCTCCTTTTGTAAGTTAGATTGATTTTTTAAAATTTCCCTTTGAGATGGTTCATTATGTATAAGAACCTATGAGCTTCATGAACTTTAATATCTATATCTCTCCCAAGAGTTAAGAAATTTTCAGCCATTATTTTCTCTCTCTCTCTCTCTCTCTCTCTCTCTCTCTCTCTCTCTCTCTCTCTCTCTCTCTCAGAAATGCCATTATGAAAAATACTGTTTCACTTGATGGTGTTGATAGTGGCCCATAACTCACTTTGGCTTTCTTCGCTTTTTTCTTTCTTCTTATTTTTCTCCTCTGGATAATTTTAAATGACCTGCTTTCAAGTTCATAGATTATTTTTTCTGCTTGATCAAGTGTACTGTTGAGGCTCTTTATTGTATTTTTCATTTCAGTCATTGTATTTAGAAGTTCCAAATTTTCTGTTTGGCTCTTTTGTTATAACTTCTATCTCGCTGTTGAATTTCTAGTTTTGTTTGTGTATTGTTTTTCTAATTTCATTGAGTTTTCTAAATGTGCTATCTTATAGCTCACTGAGTGTCTTTAAAATAATTTAAAAAATTTTTTTCCTGGCAATTTATAGATTTTTATTTCTTTGGGGCTAGGCACTGGAAAATGCTTATGTTTCTGTGGTGATGTCTTGTTTTCTTGATTTGTTGTATTTCCTGTAGTCTTGCATTAATGTTTAAACACGCAATGGAACATTTACCTCTTCCAAACTTTATGGACTGGTTTGGTAGGGGAGAGACTTTCCCCTGCAGGTAGGTACAAAGATGCCAACTGGGTAGGGTGTGGCACTTCTGGCTTTGAGGAAAGCCTATCTTGGTGTAGTCTTCATGAATATTCAATTCAATGGCCAAAGTTGTGGCTGTCCACAGTGGCAACAAGGACTGTTGGGTCTTTGGTGGATGAGGCCGCTAGGAAACTCCTGATCTCTTTTTTACCCAGGGGGGATGTCATGGTTGACAGGATTCCTCTTGGCACTGGGTTTGGCTTGTGGGCACCCTTTAGTAGTAGTAGCAATAACGTCTAATGCACAGTTGCTTGTAGAGCAGCCACAGAGCTGGAGTTTGTAGTGCAGGCACTCACGACGTGACAACAGCTTCAGAGTCTGGGGTTCTAGAGAGCTTAGGGTGGTGACTCCAGGGCCTGAGGTGTGGGCACACATGGAGCCACCTCAGAGTAAGATCTGGAGCATAGGCATATGACAGCAGCTGCAGCGCTGACATCAATGTGCAGTCACTCACAGAATAGCGATAGCTGTAGGGTCCAGAGTCTGCATGGAGTCGGGGCTGTAGGGAGGCTGCCCTGGTCCCAGGGTGGCACAACAACAGCTTATTCCAAGGCAGGGACAACAGCATCTCCCTCTCCAGGGTAGACAAGGTGGCAATAAATGCTGGTGTCCTCTGCAGAACAGGCCATCAGGGTTAGAACCTGTAGGAAACCAGGCCTCATGGGTACCCTGAGTTCAGTGGTGACAAAGGAATGAGAAAAAGGCAGATTAAGAGAGAAAGTGGGGCCAGGGGTCTATCCCTTATTACTGGAGAAGACAGTGAAGGCCCTGAGCTCTGATCATTCACACTATTTATTGGTTACAGTCACATTGATGTATAGGGTAGGGGTGGAGTGATGGTGGGGAGTGGGTGACGTGATGGTGGAATCAGTGAGCCGGAACTGAATCAGTGAGCCGGAACTAGTATGTCATTTTAAGGACTGATAACAGTGGTGGTTTGGGAGTTTCACAAAACAAGAACATGTGCTTATCTTTAGCTTTTTTTTTTTTTTTGAGATGGAGTTTTGCTCTTGTTACCCAGGCTGGAGTGCAATGGCGCGATCTCGGCTCACTGCAACCTCCGCCTCCTGGGTTCAGGCAATTCTCCTGCCTCAGCCTCCCAAGTAGCTGGGACTACAGGCACGCGCCAGCACGCCCAGCTAGTTTTTGTATTTTTAGTAGAGACAGGATTTCACCATGTTTGGCCAGGAGGGTCCCTATCTCTTGACCTTGTGATCCGCCTGCCTCAGCCTCCTAAAGTACTGAGATGACAGGGTTGAGTCACTACACCCAGCCCTATGTGATATTCTTTTTATTTATTTATTTATTTATTTATTTTTATTTTTTGAGATTCTTTAAGGGAAACCTAAAACTGAAAATTCCACCTAGAGGGAAGAACTCATGCAGCCGGGCCTGGTGCTCATAGTTTGGGCCAAAGTTTTCAGTCTGTAACCCATTGCTCATTGCATACCTGAAAAGAGATTGGAATGAAATTGCAATTATATGGGAGTTTGAGCAGTGTACTGCAATTCTCTGTAAAAACAGAAATACCTACCTTTATGTTTGGCTTCCTTGAGTGGGGTAAAGAGTATAATTTAGGGAGTATTAGCAGCACAGGGGCTACAGTGTTACTGTTGCTGATGACATTTACCTTACAAACATTGCAAAAGACTAATTTTTCTTACTTCCCACATTTACATTCCTCAGCACATTCTTTGTCTCTCAATTGTCATGTAAAGGATTTTTTCTTTCTTTTTTTTTTTGATACAGACTGTCCTGAATTTATAAGCTGGCAGTGTTTCCCAAGTTCATTTGTAAGTCAATTACTGGGAACTCAGAATACAATGTCTCAAACCAGCAATTAAGGTAAATGTTGATCAGGTCCCCAGGCCAGCCCACAAAATTTAACCCAAAGTGCCACTAAGTCTAATACCTCTTAACGTTTCAAACCTACAAAACCACCACTTATTCATATTCTTGTTCCCTTGAGAAAAAGGATCCTTAGTTTCCGAGAATGTTTTTCTGGGGAGTACTAACCCCCCCAGGAAGAGTTAGATAAGCATGAACAGAGGCTACTTATCACCCTTCCCCTTTGTGAGAAGATAAGTCACTTTACATGTCTACTGAAAAATAAAATCCCTTTCCCTTTCTATATAAATTTACCTCAACAGAATTCCTGCTTTATGTCACATACCTTTGTAGAATTTAATATTCAGGAGAATTATTCCTGAATATTCTAATTTAGTCTACCTGGCGCGGGGCCTAAGAATTTGCATAATAATAAAAACTTTTCAGTGGTATCTATGGACTAAAATATATACGTCTTAAATGTTCAGGTTGATTAGTTTTGACAGTGGTTGTATCCATGCAGCCGTCACTTAAGACAAGCTGTAAAACCTTTTCATCCTCTTAGAAAGTTTCCTGATACTCCGCTCCATTCCGTTTTCCCTCACTCTAAATGGGAAGTACTCTTAATTTCTGTCACCATAGATTTGTTTTTCCTGCTTTCTAACTACATATAAATGGAATCAAATAACATGCTCTCTCTTGTGTGACTGCCTTCTGTAACTCACAACGATTTTGAAATTCATTTGCATTGTGACATGTAGCATCTACCATTGAAAGGTTTCTTTTTATAACTAAATATCATTTCATTGCATGCTAGTTTATTGATTCTCCAGTTCCTGGACATTTGCAATTTGAAGCTATAATGAATAAGATTTTTATAAACATTGGTATATATATACTTTTGTGCACATACGTTGTCATTTATCTTGTTTTATATGCCTAGAAATACAATTACTGAGTCAGAGATGGATGTGTTTTTCACTAGATACACCAAACTGTTCTCCAAAGTAGCATGATTTTACCCTGACACCAGTAGCGGATGAGAGTTCCAGTTGCTTTACATTTCTTCCAGCATTTTCTATCAGCATCTTTTTAAGTTTGGCCATCATAATAAAGTGTAAAATAGCACTTTATTATGGCATAATTTGCATTTCCTGATAACTGTGATGTGAGCACACTCTATTATCTTCATTTGGAAAATGTCTGTTCAAGACTGCCTATCTTTCTGTTGGATCGTTTGCCTTCTGTGTATGGGAGTTCTAAATATAATCTAGATTCTGTTCCTGTGTTATAGGATATTTAGTGATTATTTCTTCTCAGTCTGGGATTGTCTGTTAATTTTCTTAATGGAGTTCTGATGAGCAGAAACTTTTTTTGTTTGTTTTAGTACAGAAACTTTTTATTTCGCTATGTTGCCCAAGCTGGTCTTAAACTCTTGGCCTCAAGCAATCTGCCTACCTTGGTCTTTCAAAGTGCTGGGATTACAGGTGTGAGCCACCATGGCCCAGAGTTTACATTGTGTTTTTTTAATGATTTGTGTCATTTGTTTGTGTCATCTCTAATATTTACCTACCCTGAAGTCACAAGCATATATTTTTATGTTTTCTTCAAAAAGATTTAGATTGTAATATTTGCATTTAGATCTGTGATCCTTTAACCACTTTTCTGTGTATCGAGTGAGTTAGAATTCAATTTTTTTCATATGTATAGCCTGTTGTTTTAGCATTATTTGTAAAAATGTATGCTTTTCCTGACTGACTTAACAGCTTTATTGATAATCACTTGGCAATATAGGCAAAGGTTTCTGTCTGAACTCTCTAGTCTGTTCCATTTCTCTATTTATTTATCTTTATGCAAATTCTATACCATGTCGATTGCTATAGCTTCACAAGTCAGATCACTTTAAGACTTCAACTTTTTTTTTCTTTTTTGATATTGTTTGGCTGCATTAGATTCTTTGCATTCCATATAAATTTTAGAATCATCTTGTCATTTTTCTAAACAGTTTTGCTGAGAATATGAGATTGCCTTGAATACGTATCTTAATAATATTGAGTCTTAGAAGTAATATATATGATGTAGCTCCACATTTATTTAGGTTATCTTTAATTATTCTCATCAATATTTTAGAGTTTTCAGTGCATAGCTCCTGGACACTTTGTGTTAGCTTTATTCCTAGGTATTGAATTTTTTAATGCTACTGCAAATGTAGGATTAATGAAATAATTTTCGTTTTATTTATTGCTAGTATTTAAAAATAAAATTGATTCTCATTGATTTTTGCTCTTCTATCTGATCTTGCTAAATACTTACTTATTTTTAGAAGGTGTTTTGTTAAAATCCACAGCTGTCATATGGCGGAACAATGGCCCTAAAGACATCAGATCCTACCTAATTCTTAGAACTCATGAATGTTACCTTGTACGGCAAAGAAAATTAAAAAAGGATACTGTAGATGTGATAAAGTTATGTCCTGGATTATTCAGGTGGGCCCTAAATGCAATCACATGTATTCTCGTAAGTGGGAGGTAGAGGGAGATTATACAGCCTCAGAAGAGAAGGCAATGTGAAGACACATGAGAGATAGACCTAACGATATTGCCAATAAAGGTTGGAGAGATGCAGTTATAAGCCAAGGAATGCTGGCTGCCACCAGAAGCTCAGAGGTCAGGAAAGGATTCTTACCCAGAGCCTTTAAAGGGAGCACTGCCCTGCTAATACCTTGGTTTTGGCTGAGTAATATGGGATTCAGATATCTGGCCTCTAGAACTGTGAGACTGTAAATGTGTATTGTTCTAAACCATTCAGTTTGTTGTAATTTGTCACTCCAGCTGTAGGACAGATCTCAAAGGTTGTTTAAAGCTTTATTCCTACATATTGGTTTTTCATGCTCCTGTAAATGGTATTTTTATTCTCATTTTCAAATTACTTTTGGTACTTAAAATTAATGTTGTAATTTGATCTGGTATCCTATGACCTTGCTAAATGCTAAATATTTACTACTTTGTGTGTTTGTAAATTCTATAGTTTTATAGGTATATATCATGTAATCTTCAAATAATATTTTTATTTTTTTCTTCCTAAACTCTATGTCATGGATTCCTTTTTCTTTCCTACTATCCAGGAATTACAGTACAGTGTTAAGAAGAACACATATCTTGTCTTGTTCTTGATATTAGAGGAAAAGTTTAATGTTTCTGTATAAATTTGACTCTTGGTATTTCTGTTTTTTTTTTTTCTGTCAATGTTCTTTATCAGATAGAAAAAGCTCCTTTCAATCTCTGATTTGCTTATAGTTTAATTCTTTTTCATGAATGAACTTGAATTTTGTCAAATGTTTCTTCCTCCATCTGTTGACTCATTTGATTTTTCTCTTTTATTGTGTTATTGTGGTGAGTCTCACTGCTTGACTTTTGAATGTTGATATGGTTTGGCTCTGTGTCCCCACCCAAATCTCCTGCGAACTTGTAAGTCTCAGTGTTGGGGGAAGGACCAGGTAGGAGCTGATTAAGTCATGGCAGTGGATTTCTCCCTTGCTGTTTTGTGATAATGAATGATTTCTCATAAGACCTAGTTTCTTAAAAGTATGTAGCACTTCCCCCTTCCCTCTCTCTCCTGCTCCAATGTGCTTCCCCTTCACCTTCCACCATGACTGTAGGTTTCCTGAAGCCTCCCAGGCATGCTTCCTGTACAGCCTGCAGAACCATGAGCCAATAACACTTCTTTTCTTTATAAATTACCCAGTTTCAGGTAATTATAGCAATGAGAAAACAAATGAAGACAAATTGTTAAATTAATACTGCATTATGGAGATAAATTCTACTTGATCCTAATGTACTATGTGGCTATTTTTGATTCATTAATAATTTCTTAAGGATTTTTACATCCATGTTCAAGAGAGATATTAGTCTATAATATTTTTAATACCTCTCTTGTGTTTTGGCAATGGAGTTATGATGACCTCATGAAATGAATTGAAAAGTATTTTATCCTCCTTTATTTTCTGAAAGTTTATGAAATATTGGTAATATTTATTCCTAAATGTTTGCTAAAGTTCACCAGTGAAGTCATTTGGGCCTGGAGTTTGCTTTAGGGAAGGTTCTTTATTATGACTTCAATACAGGACTTAATTATGACTTTAATAGATGATATGCAGGGTTATTTAGATTTTCTGTTTTGTCTCCTGTCAAATTTGATACGTTGTATTTTTTCAAATATTTCAATTTTATTTATTAAATTTATTGCATAAAGTTGTTCATACCATCCGCTTATAATCCTTTAAGTGTCTATAGTGGCATCTCGGGAGACTCTGGAGAGGCTGTATTTCAGCATTTCTACCTGCTCCAGGATTTGGCACACAATCCTGATCCACTCAGTTCCGGACAGTGGGGAAGAGATGGCGAGTGTGTGCAGGCTCAAATTATGGCTTAGGGTCCTCAGATTGTAATGTATCTTATCATCCCAAACATAGCTATTAAAAGTCTGTTGAGAATTCTGTTTTTTTTTTTTTCTTACCCCATCTGTGATGGTTTCCTCCCACCCTCACCACTCTGCCAGGTGAGAAAAGAGGGATGCCTCTGAGCTCCTAGGAAAGACTTACCACTTTCTAGATTTTAGTTTATTTAGGTCTGTTTCTGTCCTCAATGCTCTAACCCATTTCTTAAAATACGATTTTGTAGCTTGTAGCCTATCTGGCTTGTTTGTAATAGCATAGAAGCAATTGTCTCTTATGATCTGTCTGTTCTAACTAGAAATGGAAGTCTTCCCAGTTATTCTGATCCAAGTGCCCGTGACCACCCATCATCTGGAAAAGTCTTCCTTAGGTGTTCCGCATAGGGACATAAAGAATAGGTGGTCTCATTTAGTGTAGGTGAAGACTGTAGTTTTGAAATTCTTTGTCCCATGGATATTTAGTATCTAGTCAGGGAGTGTTTGTTGCCTAAAAAGTTTCAATAATTGCATGTACTACTTTCATTATAAAGTAAAATTTAATGTTAGAAAATTTATACTGAGGACTTTCAATACCTGACTTGAAAATAACTGCTTTACCAGAAAAATCTTGAGTCTTTATTTATTTTTTTAAGAATGAAACTCTAGAGTTAGAAACACTCAATTTGACTTTTCAATAATAAAAAGTTTTTCTTTTATCCCGGACCAGAACAAACTTTACTCCAGATGGTAATGCCTAAGCTAAGGAAACAGTACTTTTAATGAATTTTAAAATTAAACCAGTGAGAGTTACTTTGACAGTTGGAGCAGGAGAATGTGATTCTAAATATGTGTCTTTCCACCGAAAGCTTTTATTACTTATTTATAACTAGTATTTACCATTTCAAACTTTTTCATTTTCTAAAGAGAAAAGGTACTTCTTCTTTATCATTTTGTGCCTGCATCGCCTGACGTCTGAAGAGACTCACAGGCTTAATAATTTCCATAGCATCTTTGATGAAATAATCAACATCGTATAACAAATCTGCCACAGTTTACATTGAGGGTTCATGCCTGTGAGGGTCATATCTTATGTTGTCTGTTTGAGACACACATACATATATTTTTATTCTTTCCTGTGAAGCATATCATGAATTCTAAACAGAGTTGCAAAAAAGTAGAGTTAAGGTACCTCCCCGAGGAAGTCAGTCAGGATATCTTTGCCTGCACCTCTATTGAGGTGCCATGTTTCAATATCTAATCCCCAGCTTTTCACTTTACTGCCCTCAGCCTTTGGCTAACTAAGTACCCACACCAGTTAACATACACTCCCCAAATGGCACATAAAGTAAAAAGCCAATTGAAAATACAACCTATGACTTTTTAATGACCATACATGCTTCAGTTTTTTACCTAAGACACCCCACCCTCACCATACCAAAGCTTCTAAAACCTGGATTATTCATCATAATTTTGTTCTGCGACCTTGTAAGTCTAACGGTAAAGATAAAGTGGTTTGGGGTATGTTTCGTCTGAGCTCTGAGAAGGCACAACTGTAGGCCAGCCCCACGACTGAGAATGTAAGACGTCCTTCTGCACAGATGCACTGTCTCTTAGGAAGAATCACCACTTTTCCTTCCAGCCCTAAACCGTGCATATATTGACCACATTTCTTGTGACCATGACTTTTCTCCTTTGGATATGTTGTTACCACCAGCAAAACTACAATTAAGGGTTCTTTTCTTGAGTCTAAGAATCATTTTGTCTCTGTATCATTTCAGACCCTTTACAGTTCAAATAAAAGAAAATCCAATTAAAGTGGGCTTACATCATAGTTTGGAAAATCTGTCGGTGGTTAATTCAAAGTTTGAATCTATTTAGGATCCAGTTTTCCCCTGTCCCTTTTCTGGGACAGCATCAGTGCTTTTGGATCTGATTCTAGGCAGACTCTCTCCACATAGTCCCAGGGTGGCTGCCAGTTGTTCTCAGCGCCAGCTTTCCTCATCTTTGGTCACTGGGAATGAGAGTCTTTTGGGATGAATTCCACAGGGGAAAAAATGAGGTGCTCCAGGAAATGTGTCTTCAAATCCCGTTGGAGCTGACTGAATTCTGTGCCTGTCCTTGAACCAGCCACTGTGGGCTCAGGGTTAGGATAACTCAGTTTGTTGAAGCCAATCAAGAACCAATCAAGAACCTAGAACTTGAAGGGGTCAAGGTCACCCAATTCATAAAGCCAAAATGAAAGTGAGCAAACTCCCCAGGAGAAGATAAAGCATGTGATAGGGAAATAACCAATAAATATCCCCCAAAATGGGCTCGTGGAATGATGCATTCATTAAATTATTAAAATTTCACCATTTCTGGAGTCCTCACTCTAGTAAGCCACAAGAATAATCCGGAATTCTCCAAGGAAGTTCAGAGAAACAGAATAATGAGCAAAGAAGCCTCTCCTCTGTTCAGAGATCTGTGCTAGGAAGGGGGAGGGAAATCCCTGCTTACAATCCCATAAAGTTGTACTTGCTCATTAAATTTTTATTTTGCTACTTGTGAGAACTTTCAAAACTTTTTTTCTTTATATCATTTATTTTTGAAAGTTATTGCAAAAATATTATTCTTGCACGAATTTATTCTTTTTTAACCTGAGTCATTGGAACTATTACAATAATATGCTCAGCAGGTCAAATCTCAGAATGCCTGGCAAGCCTTTCACCCTCTGTTAAGGAGCACTCGTCGATACCTCTATATTACCTACACAAGTATTTTCCATCTGATCTGGGTAACGAGTATATTTTTTATCTTCTCTCTCTCAAATGGTGAGTCAAACTATCTCAGTGCTTACTCAGTTCAAAGTGATGTTTTGGTATCTATCACCCCACCAGTGAATAACCAGGCCAGAACCTCTTCTCTGTGGATTGAAAGGGCACCACATTCACTGCTGCTGTGAATGTTGCTGGAGGTCTATGAGTGTCTTTGCCCAAACTGGTAGATAATCTGGTGCAAGGTCCTTACCACCATGAGAAACAATATGGTAACCGGGGCACAAAACCACTGCTGCTGGTCTTACAGGAGTTTCTCAAGATTCAAAGAAAAAAAGATGCCCTTTCCCCCTAGTTTCACTCACTGATAAAAGCTCCAGGCCAGAGGAAATCTGAGTTTTATTCAATACCTCTTTAGTGCCTCAGGTCTTTAGCTTACACACAGCGATCACATTTTCAGAGTCATGGCTGTGGCGACTAGACTGACTCAGCAGGATTCCAAAATCAGGCCACAGAGTAACAAGAGCCAGGGCTTATATACGATGTCCTAGACCGATGTAAAGGCGCCAAACCGATACGGCTATTCCGTCCTTTCCCCACCCTCTCCACCTCAAGTCCAGTTTTTGCCCAATGTCTCTTTGTTCTTTCCCAACAACCAGTTTTGATTAGAGTCATTTCAGCTTATTCAACACGTTGCAATAACTTTTAAACTCAAACTGTCCAGAACCACCACTCCCAGAAGATCCCTGCACTCATGTTATTTTCCAGTCCCTTCCCCAGCAACAGAGAGACTTCACATTTCAATAGAAATAAGGACCAAAGTGAGGTGGCACCATCCACACTCATAACTGATGCCAAGGTTCAGGGTTAACACAAAAGTATAGCGGGGGACCGAAAGTAGCTCTGCGGATTTGCCCTGAAACAAAAGACGTATGCTTCAATGTAGTTTAGCAATCCACCTACTGGAAATGGAAAGTGTTAGCACTTTTTAACTGGAAGTTATCATGGCAGCAAAAAAGAGGCAAGAAAGGAGAAACTTAGTGTTTAGTGTTTTTTTTTATATATATATTTTAATCACTTATTCAACCTAGAAAGAGAAACTTTTAAAAGGGAGAAAAGTTCTACCTTATCAAAAATCTCATTTCAGCTGTTTCAGTTGGAAATGAAATAAAATCACTGGCATGTATCTGCGTGGCTTACTATACATATCTAATTACCATGCAGAATAGGAATCATCTCATTCATGAAAAATGGTCTAAACTTGCTTGGTTGTCATTTTATTGGATTGGAGCGTTCAGTTATTCATTCCTGCTCAGCCACCCTAGCTCGTTTGGGGTATTGACTTAAAACCTGGCGTAATTCAGTGGGTCCACTGCTTTCCATCACGTGCATGGCCCTGTAGCCTGGAGACAGGAAAGGGACTGGAGGGAAGTAAGAGGCGCAAAGAAATAGACACAATCCTAACCTCAGGTTCCCAGCAACAGAAGAGGCTAAAATCTCAGCCCTAAATAAAAATGGAAATAAAGTAAAATTTCAGAAATAAAAAATATAAAGTACAACTATAACATATATGCATGTGCAAACACACAAACACACCCATAGCTTGTAGACATATTAAAACCAAGATAAAAGTCTTTGATTTTAAAAACCTCAATGCAATTTGTAAACAAAGTAAATTAGATGTCATAGAAATTACCATTGAACACAAGATTCGAAACCGTAGATGTGTTAAGGCTTCCCACTCTGAGATATTTCTATTTTCAGAACTCATTCCATCTTAGCTGCAAGAATGGTTAATGCCAGTTATAAAAACTGACAGGCTGCAGCAGGATACTAAAGAGTAAAGCAACGAAATGTGAAGAGTTTGATCATGTGTCTTTATTTGGATACAGGTAAAAATTGTTGAGTGAATAGATAGCATGTGGATGATACACAGAATATAATTTGGAAATGCCAAAAAAGAGAATAATAATGTGAAAAGGAGACACTCGAGAACATATGTGTTAGATATGTTAGATGTGTCGAAGTTGCTGTGATTTCTCATCTATGATACGATATTCTAATTCTGAGGTTATGTGAATTTGTAGTGTAAGCTTATGTGTTGAGTTTGCATTCTGCTTGTACTTCTGCCTCATTAAATACAATGCACAACGAATGGCAGTGCTGTGGCAATGATGGAGGAGGAGAGGGAAGGGAATGTGGTGAGGGTCAGTGCAGCAGCATTTTGACTTGTCCTGGACACTGGTTCTTCACATGGGCTTGATTCAATTATGTCAACAGCTCAAATCTTTGGCAACTGTGCAATTTAGAAAAAATTCCTAACCTGCAGAAAGATGGAAAGGACAGTACGATGAGCACTCTTATGCTCATCACCTAAATTCAGCTCTTGTGATCATTTTGCAACATTGACTCTAGCTCACTTAACGGAGAAGAGTGTTTTAAATCAGCATATTTTTCATCTATGTTTTTTGAGACAGAATCTCACGCTCTCACCCAGGCTGGAGTGCAGTGGCAGCATCTTGGCTCACCGCAACCTCTGCCTTTCAGATTCAAGTGATTCTTCTGCCTCACCCTCCCAAATAACTAGGATTACAGGCATGTGCCACCATGCCAAGCTAATTTTTGTATTTTCAGTAGAGGCAGGGTTTTGCTATGTTGGCCAGGCTGATCTTGAACTCCTCACCTTAGGTGATCCACCCACCTTGGCCTCCAAAAGTGCTGGGATTATAGGTGTGAGCCACCACACCCAGCCATGTTTATTAATTTCCTGTTTGAAATAACAGTAATTGCTAAAGGTAAAAAAGAAAGAGCTAATACGTAGGATTCTTCTTTCTTCATACCACTCACCCATCTTCACCAAGTTTGGCTCTTCCACCCACTGAATGGTTATAAATCCATTTCTTATCTGTTCGCATCACCATTGCCTTGGTTCAAGCCCCTATTTTTCTGGATAACAGCCTCTAACTGGATTTTCTACCTCTGATATTGCCTTTTTCGATCCGTCTTCTCTTGGCATCAATGTTCTTCTAAAATGAGTATTTAGTTGCCACACTTCTCCACAGAATAAATCCACACTCCTTAGACGTCATAAAAACTGGTTCTAGTCTTCCTTTCCATTCTTACTGACTGCCTGTTTCAGTCATGCCCAGCCCACCGCCACCCTGTTTAGCAACCCCGTTGCCATTTCCCCAAGGAACTTCTGTGTCTTCTGTCTCAAAGGTGCTTTCTTCTTTCCTTTGGTAAATACAATCCCATGCTGGGTTCAAAATCCCACTCTTGACCAGGCATAGTGACCCACGCCTGTAACTCCAGCACTTTAAGAGGCCGAGGCAGGTGTATGACTTGAGGTCAGGAGTTCAAGAACAGCCTGACCGACATGGTGATACACTGCTAAAAATACCAAAATTAGTTGGTCATGGTGGCGGTTGACTGCAATCCCAGCTACTTGGGAGGCTGAGACAGGAGAATTGCTTGAACCCTGGAGGCAGAGGTGGTAGTGAGCCAAGATCACACCACTGAACTCCGGTCTGGGCAAAAGAGCAAGACTCTCTCAAAAAAAAAACCCAAAAAACAGAAACATCAAAATCCCACCCTTAAGTAGTTTTCTTTAACTCTTCAAAGAAGAGGCAGTTCTTCTGCTAAGTTCTCAAGATCACGTTGCATTGTAATCATTTACTTTCATGTTGGTTTCCTCCATTAGACTATATTCCCTCCACATTCCACTACAATTGGAACCTTGCACAGTTTACTGCATTGTTCCTACTTTTAAGATGAGGCACGTAACCCCCTGAACCCAAAATAAAGGTTAAAGAGAAAAAAATAAGTAAATAAATAAAATAAGGCACTTACTATTTTCTTATTATCTGAATATTAGCCATTTATGAGGACTAAACAAACAAAAATATCACCTGAAGAAAAGGCACTGGACCTTGTTTTCCTTAGTTTTCCCACATTCTGGTTTTTTGTTTTGTTTTCTGAGATGGAGTCTTGCTCTGCTGCCCAGGCTGGAATGCAGAGGCACTGTCTCGGTTTACTGCAACCTCAACCTCCTGGGTTCAAACGATTATTTTGACTCAGCCTCCCAAGTAGCTGGGACTACAGGCATATGCCACCACAGCTGGCTAGTTTTTGTATTTTTAGTAGACACAAAATTTCACCATGTTGGCCAGGCTGGTCTCGAACTCCTGACCTCAGGTTATTGGCCTGCCTCGGACCCCCCAAAGTGCTGGGATTATAGGTGTGAGCCACTGAGCCCAGCCCTGTTTTCCCACTTTCTGCATGTAATTTGGTGTTCTCTGCTATTACATACTTTGGGGAATTTCCAAAACATTTTCTAAAGTATTTTGCCACCTACAGGGATGAAATTTGACCAGCTATTTTAAAACAATGATTATGACTTGTGTTGATAACAAGATACCAAAATTACTTAATATATGTTGTCCAGCAAATAAATTTTAAGCCAAGTGAGAAAAGTAAAACTCAAGGAATGGAAAACATATTGTTTATAAGGGATAGAGTTTTCATAAATTGCTAGTGTAGGAACCAGCATGCCACATTGTTTGTGGTCTGTTCCTAAAATTACATGGCCTCATCTCAGCTTGCCCTTCATCAGACAACATGACATTTTTCCCTGAGCTCCTCTTTACAGTCAAGGCTTTGATACCTGCTCAGGAAAGGCTTAAAATCTAGAGCCACACACAGAAATGACATGTAGACATGTATTGTATAAAGGTATTACCTTGAAAACTACCGAGAATAGCTCATGTCTAAGGTTTTGTAGTCCATTTTTTTCCAGTTATTTTTCCTTTCACATTTGTATAAAAATTTGCTTCTTTTCTTCCTCCTTTGGTTCAAAGCTTTTTTTTGTTTTTGAGATGGAGTCTTACTCTGTCACCTAGGCGGGAGTATAGTGGCACAATCTTGTTTCACTGCAACCTCCATCTCCTGAGTTCAAGGGAATTCTCCTGCCTCCTCCTCCTGAGTAGCTGGGATTACAGGTGCATGCCAAGTGCACCTGGCTAATTTTTGTATTTTTTAGTAGAGACAGGGTTTCACCATGTTTGTCAGGCTGGTCTTGAACACCTGACCTCAGGTGATCCACTCGCTTCAGCCTCCAAAAGTGCTAGGATTACAGGCCTGAGCCACCACGCCCGGCCTGGTTTGCAGCTTTGAATTCCCTCCCCAGCTATTATTTGCAAGTACTTCTGAGCTATATTTGGAAAGAGCCACCTCAGCCCACAAGACATTCATAGAATAATCATGTTGGCTGTGCCAAGCCAGAACAATGAGGACGCTGACAAATTCCTATCAGTAGATACTTCTGGGATGAGTATTCTATGAGCTGGATGTGGTTTTTCAATAGGAGGCTCAAGGAAGTGCTGGTACATTGTTCTTGACTGCTCACTAAATCTACTTGAAGACATCGGCTTGGACTCTAGCCTTACAGGAAGCTGCTGCTGTCTATAGCATCAAACTCTTAGCCAGCTTTATTACAGAATATTCTCAGGCTCCTACAGAGCCTAGAGTTGATGTGTAACCAACATAGTAAAACCCTCTTCTTGTATCCTGAGAGTCTGCCTCTTGCTGGCAGATTGCCACCCAATTGTTGTGTTACTTAATCAAATATCCTGCACTATTTTGGGAGACGTGGTGATGAAAGGGGCTCCTGTTCCAAGGGCTTACCTTTGCGGCGTACAGAGGCCTAGCTCCCCTCACAGGGAGTTGGATCACCAGCAAGGAGCTACGCGTTTCACTACAAGAGAGCAGGGTCATCAGGAAAGTGGCTGTTCCAGTCCCAGGACTCAATGAAAACTGAAAACGTTGTGTTTCTTGCAATAGAAAAAGGAAATCTCTGATATCCTCCCCCTTGCTTCCCATAAGGGTCCAAAATGGGATTGTACCTTCTGCCCCACAATAAAATAATATGTCCCCAATACTAAACTAGAGAAAAAATGAAAACATATTCCACTGGTCCATCCTACCTCAGCCCACGTTCTAGAAATTGCTCATTCAACTATTATGAGGTCTATTGTTACATAGCAATTTGTGTAGTTTTATTGATTTTGCTCTATACACATATAGAAGTAAAGTTCACATTTACATGAAGGAAGAAAGCTGTCCCAAGACTAAATCATGGCACTTAATTACCACGTCAGAAAGTAATAAATTGAGATGTCTGCATATACTTTACGGCTTCTTCAAAATTCCAAATTTATTGCCTTCTTTCCCTTTTATTCCTGGAAACTATTTGCATTCAAGATGCTAAATCAAGCATCGTAGGCATTGGAAAACAGTATTTCAGCTAAATTTAATTAAATTATTTCACTGGAAAAAAAACCGTATCTTATCTATCAGATTGAGAGATGTCTAGAATTAATAATTGTATTCTCTGTAAATTGTATTTTATATTAAAAATCCTTTGGAACAAATGATCAGGTAGTTAGCTTACTATCTTCAAAGTTTGCAAAATCATTTCTAGGAAAGGAGAGCAACTTCTTCTTCATACGAAATAAGCCGTCTTATAACCATCCAGTAGTCACTGGTAATGATAAAACATGATGGCTGTTTAAGTTCTGCTTCATCAGTCGGTAAAACATGAGCTGTTCCTTTTCCCTGATGACTGCATTATTTTATTTCTGACCTCTATACCATCAACATTTAGTGTAGTTCACCTACAGCAAAGACATTCTTATTGACTTTTTTGTTTCGGGAAAATAAAATGAGTCCTCTAAGGCCAGTAACTGAATAGATAAAGTTTGGATTCTTAAGAATAACAAGAAGAAGAAAAAAATCCCACTACTAGTAGATAGCAGAAAGCTAGATCAGAGGAAAGAGGTTATTTAGCTCTAAAAGAACAACTATTTATAACCTGAGCATAATCATGAGAAGACATCAGATATATGCAACCTGCATGACAGTCTATAAAATACCTGACCAGCACTCCCCGCAGTGCTCAAGGTCACGAAAGACAAGGGAAGACCAAGAAATGTTCATAGGTTGGAAGAGACTAAGGAGATCGAACAGCTAAATGCAATGCAGTATCCTGAATTGGATTCTGTAACAGAAAGAGGATATTGTCAGGGGAAAACAGGAAAATTTGAATAAATCTGGAGTTTAGTTGACAGTATTATATCCTTATTAACTTCTGAGTTTTGATAAGTGTACTGTAGTTATGCGCGATACTATATTAAAGAAAGCTGGGTGGACAATATTGAGAACACGCTGTATCATCTTTGCAATCCTTCTGTAAATCTAGTATCACAACATACAAAGTTTTAGAAAAAAAGTACAGCTGTTGGGGCTGGCCAACATACTTTCTGAGCAGCAGGAATATTCTGCTAAAGCCAACTGTGTTGATTTAAGTCAAGGAAATTAACACCTGATTTATACTTACGAAATGTTTTGTTCCCCACAAATGTTTGTAATCTACAGACCTACTCATATCCAGGGCAGTGATTTTAATTGCATTATGTTTTTAATATCCTTTGCAGATTTTGTATTTAAAATTGCCCATGCCCTTCAGTTTTCCTAATCCAGTTCGTTAATGGTATACCACTTCCAAGTCAAATGTCCACATCTACTTCCTCTGCAAGGAGCACTTCCTTCTCCACGTCTCTTTGAAAATTCAAAGTCACCATGAGAGTTTTTTAAACCTAAATCTTACCTAGACTGCCTGCACATTCCTAGAGCATGAATGACACCCAGATGAACCTATAAAAAGGAGGTATCCTACAGTCTCTCCTCAGCAACCTGTTCTTCTTACATGGCTCCAAGCTGCCTAGGAAAAGGCATTACTAAGATGTCTCTCCAGACCCATCTCGAGCCTTTTTCCCTTCCCTATAATGGTGCACTGTGTACATAAAGCAAAAGAAAATAAAGTTCAACATTCAACAGATTTAGTCTATTTCGTTTTTGAATACTGTCCATGTTTCAACTGCAGCAAGAAACTGCAAAAGAGGAAAGCAAAGAGAAGAAAGAAAATAAAACATGGAGCTATGACAATGCGATTTTTAAGCCACCAATTAATTGGCCAGACAGGTTTAGTGTAAATTTGTTACACGTACTAGCAGACCTCAAAATCTTGGATTTGAACTAGCATCTCCGATAGGAGAAACTGAGCATATGGGCATCCATAGCCTCTAAATTCTCATCCCCCACAATATCCTTTCAAACAGAAAGCGATCAACACCCCAGTCTTGTGGAGTGAACTGTGCACTTTCCTGCCACTCCAGACACTGGATTTGGATTAAAATGCCTATTATCCCCTTCCCCTCTAATCAAGAGCTACCATTTCCTTCATTGGTCTCAAATTACCCCAATCAAAACTATTCTTGTTATGCTTCAATTTACTATATTCAGTCTCCTTCTAAATATGCTGGGAGAAAACAAAAGGTTGGTCAAATTTTACCTGAACGTGTCACTTGATTTTCCTGCAATTTCATTTCTTTTTTTTTTTTTGAGATGGAGTTTGGCTCTTGTCAACCAGGCTGGAGTGCAATGGCGCAATCTTGGCTCACCGCAACCTCTGCCTCCTGGGTTCAAGCAATTCTCCTGCCTCAGCCTCCCAAGTAGCTGGGATTACAGGCGTGAGCCACCATGCCCAGCTAATTTTTGTATTTTTAGTAGAGACAGGGTTTCACCATGTTGACCAGTATGGTCTCGATCTCTTGACCTTATGATCCACCTGCCTCGGCCTCCCAAAGTGCTGGGATTACAGGCATGAGCCACCGCGCCCGGCCTCATTTCTTTTCTGAATGTTCTGTTTAGTCATCTACTTTTTATTCCCACTATAAAATAGTGGTAATGCTCTTGTAACGCTGTGGTTAGGTTGCTTTACCTTCGGAAGTCTCTGTTTCTCATCTCTGAGTGAGGATAATACACCTAATAGAGTTTATATGGGTAGTTAACACAGTACCAGGCACATGGCCAAAACTAAATACATATTAGTGTTGGTGGCGGTGGTATTGGTGATGGTGCTAATGTTTTAAATGACATCTCAAGCATTTGGCTAAAATTAAAACCGTATTTTTACCTCTCTGTAAAGAAACATCAATCTCTATCTGAGAGTACAGAGCACATGACCTATCTCCCGTCCCACTACCAATCTTATAAAGGACAGTAAGTTAATTGTTTTTAAAGAATAAGTTCACACAGGAAAAGAAATTCTCTCATAAAAAATCCTAAAATTTTGAGAAATTCCTATAACACAGAAAGCAGAAGAAATCTGGCCAATAAAGAAACAAAACCGAAAACACCACAACCCAAAATATACCTGAGAGAACACATGGGAGATTAGAGCAGGCACAAACGCAGAGATGGTTTAGTTTAGAGAAGTTATCACAGAAACCAATGTGGATCCTGAGGCAAAGTCAGTAAAATCACTGAAGAATTCCATATGGAGCATGGAAATCAGCCTCACCCATCCCTCCCCCATTCTGAAAGCAGGTGGCAGCAGCAGCCCCCTGCACTTAATATTGACACCCAGAATCACTTTGTAGGAAAGACTCACCAGGAGGAGCAAGTGGCCTTAGTGCTGGGACTAGAGAAAGAAGTGAATGTGGGCCTGCCTGGGGTACGTTCTGATGTGTACCTGGTTTTCTAAAGCAGTGGCTTTAGCAATCGAGGATATTCAACCAGTGTGTTCTGGGGCCAGAGACACTCAGGATGAATGGTGACCACCCAAATCTAGAAGATACACCTTTGAATCCCTACCCTGGGCTCCACACCCCAGGCCTTGCTCACAATTACGGTTGATCCTTGAACAACTCAGGGGTTGGGGTACCGATCCCCTGCACAGTCAAAAATCCATGTGTGATTTTGACTTCCCAAAACTTAACTACCAGTAGCCTACTGTTGACTGGAAGCCTCACCGATACCACAAATAGTCGATTAACACATTCTGTATGTTATATGTGATATGTAAAAATAGCCACAGAAAAGAAAATGTTATTAAGAAAATCATAATAAAGATAAAATAGATTTGCTATTCATGAAGTTCAAGTGGATCAACGTAAAGGTCTTCATCCTCGTCGTCATCTTCATGTTGAGTAGGTGAAAGAGGAGAGTTTGGTCTTGGCTGTCTCAGGAGTACTAAAGGCAGCAGAAAGTTCAGGGGTAAGTGTACCCCATGCAGTTCAAACTCGTGATGTTCAAGGGCCAATTTGAATTTAGAAGAAGGAGGCTCCTGTCTTCAGAAGCTCCATTCAATGGTAGGCAAACAAGGATTGACAATAAGAAACGGGAAGTCTTAGCTGGGCATGGTGGCGCGTGCCTGTAATTCCAGCTACTCAGGAGGCTGAGGCAGGAGAATTGCCTGAACCCAGGAGGCGGAGGTTGCTTTGAGCCGAGATCGCACCATTGCACTCCAGCCTGGGTAACAAGAGCGAAACTCCATCTCAAAAAAAAAACAAAAAAGAAATGGGAAGTCAATCAAATATGCCCAAATATTTGAAAACAACCGAATACCTGAAAGAAAGGGCCCAAAACAATAACAACAAAAAAAGATTTAAAACTCAAGGAGTTGGACTTAATACAGTACACAGAAGAAAACATAAAAGTAAATTGAATGTGTGTCTTCAAATAGGGTCAGTACAAATCTCATTCAAAATCAGGAAGCAGCTCTAAAGAGAAATATTTCCTATTTTTGGAAATTAATAATAAAATGGTTGGAATTTTTTTGAATGCAAAAGATGAGCTCAGTAGTATCACTGACCTAAACAAAGCTTAAGTAGCAAGCTGGAAGATTAACCTGAAGGGTTCTACCGGAATGCATACAAATATAAAAAGTATGCGTGAGTGTTCACATAAATGGCTGAGATCACCGCCTTTCATACCTATACAAAAGAACAGAGATGCTGACAGCAAAACAAAAGAAGAAGAAAACGATAAAATTTAATTTATTTAATGCTCACAATGTACAGGAAGGAAACCTGGAGATTGCAAAGTAGACAACTTTTTGGCCAAAAAAAAGTTGGAATTGTTTTTAGAAAATATGCTTTCAAGTAGCTGGAGAAAAACAGGTTGTTAAGTAGAATACCATCCAGGTTACAAGCAGTTTATAGCACACACACACGCACACACACACACACACACACACACACACACACCACTCCTCTGATTCTGGAAGCCATCGAAGTAAAATTAAACACGGAAAGGGGACATATGTTAGGGGTATGCCTAGCTGAGCTCAAGATGTGAGTTTCATTCCAAACTCAAGCACTGTAGCCCAGGAAAAGCACAGTGCTGTAGCGCTTTGGAAATTCAGATGTCTAAGACTTCTCTTGCTGTGGAGGTTAGTTACGGGCCACTATGCCAGGCATTCACCCCTGCAGTGACAGTCTTTCCTTCTCCTGACACCTATGAACAAACTTACTTGCTGCTTTTTCCTGTTCAGTTTTCTTCTTGCAATGCAAGCTGAATGTCTCTTGTAAAAAGCTAATCCTGTCAAGCTGATCTTGACACTTTTGACTACTCCTTTCATCTTAGGCCTGTAAGATAACAGCTCCAGGGTTTCCTCTAATTTGAGGACTATTTACCAAATTTCCACGGCTCCTCCTCTTCTACTTTTCCCTAATGACTAGGCATTGCTCAAAGCTCAATGCTCGATTCTCATCTCTTCCATTTAGATACTCTGGTAACTTCAACACCTCTAGATATCAGACAACTAAACCCATTCAATCACCATAAACATAGAAACATTGTGCTATTGAGAACTGGAATTGCTATGTTTTCCTTACAAATATTTACCTTTTTAAATTTGTTTTTGTCTTTTTTTTTTTTTTTTTTTTTTTTTGCTAATTTTAAAAAAGAACCACTATAGCTGCTCAGCTCTATTCCCACCAGCTCAGGATTATTCTATGTTGGGGAATAAGAATAGACAGAAGGTCTTCCTCCCTCGGTGACCTCTTCTCAAAGTCTAAGGACAGCCAGGCATGTGGCTCATGCCTATAATCCTGGCACTTTGAGAAGCTGAGTGGGGACAATTCCTTGAGTTCAGGAGTTCAAGACCAGCCTGTACAATATAGTGAGATCCCATCTCTACAAAAAAAAATTGTTTTAATTAGCCAGGTGCAGTGGCATGCACCTTGTAGTCCCAGCTATGCAGGAGACTATGGCAGGAGGATCACTTTAGCCCTGGAGTTTAAGGCTGCAGTGAGTCATGATTGTATCATTGCATTCCAGATCTTGGTAATAGAAAAAGTCCCTATCTCATAAAAAGAAAAAAGAAAAAAAAAAAAAAACCTCAAGGACATCCTGTACAAGGCATCAACATGCATCTGTCATCCAGTAATTGAAGACCTTCTTGATTCTTCTACATTTCTCACCAACAGTGTCACCTTCTGAGGTTATGAACTCTAGGTCGGCTATTAGTAGAGTAATGCTTCCTTTGACATTTCAAAGAGTGCAGTTTGAGAAGGAAATTGGGGAACACGACTCTATAAACAGCAACCACTCCTTCCATTAGCCTGTCCCTCCAAGAGACAGAACAATCAGTGTTCTCACAGCTCCCCTTCTCCAGTTTTAAAGTTCTTTAAGGGGGACAGCCTCAGATACTCTCAGATATTGCCTCAGATGTGACTTACAAAGGAGCAATGGAGTAGTAATCTATTCACTTAAGACTTTGATAGCCTCTTATCATCATAAATTCTAACACTAGTTGGCAAAGAAGATAAAAAATGCCTTGTTGCTGCTGCTGCTGCTGCTGTAGAAAATCTCAAATCCTTTGGTCTCTCAAGATGTTTTCCAACACTATTGAAATGCAAGAATCTATTTTCTATTCTACATAACGGTCTGTATTTTATCCTACTTTCTAGAGAGTCATCGAAAGTAGATATGAGATATTAATGTAGGCTAAAATATATGTTAGAAAAAATTAGGTAATTGCAACTTTAATAATCTGTTATACAAAATATGTCAGTCTTTAATTTTTAATAAAATTTAAATAAATAAAAACAGCATTTGAAAAGGAAACTAGGCCGGGCCCGGTGGCTCACACCTGTAATCCCAGCACTTTGGGAGGCAGAGGCAGTCAGACCATCTGAGTTCAGGAGTTCAAGACCAGCCTGGCCAACGTGGTTAAACCCCATCTGTACTAAATATACAAAAATTAGCTGTGCGTGGTGGGGGGGCACCTGTAATCCCAGCTACTTGGGAGGCTGAGGCAGGAGAATCCCTTGAACCCAGGAGGAAGAGGTTGCGGTGAGCCGAGATCGCACCACTGCATTCCATCCTGGGTGACGGAGCAATACTTTTTTTTAGACTCTGTCTAAAACAAAAAAGCAGCAGCAGCAGAAGCAGAAAATAGAGTGGTGAGTTAGCCCCGCAGCTGCCGCTCTCCTGGGATAATTCATGATAACGGAAGTATGTAGTTTTGGGTTTTCCCACCATACAACCGCTCAAAGAATAGAAAACAAAATTGGGGGCACAGAATATTTTAGGAGTAAGAGATTAGATTTCCATATAAAGCTTCGGTTGTCGGTTTCTACACACACAATGAAACAGTAAGAAAACAAAATTTCTTACCTGTCACAATGACAAGAAATTGCTCTCAACATAAGCTCTGAGTAGAAAAAAAATAAAAAACTATCTGCACTGAAAATTTAACATTGTCTTAGGACATAAAACTAGTCTTAAAAAATTTCAAATAATGAGTATCTAACAGTCCATTTTGTCTGGCCAAAGGCATTTAAATTAGAAAACAACAACATAGAGATAAAATCAACAATGAATGGTCACAAAATTTAAAATACTCATCTAAACTTATGGGTCAGAGAAGAAATTCAAATCACAATCAAAATACCTTTTTGTTCTAAAAGTTAAATTTGTTCATATAGCTCTTAAAATTAACCTAATTGCTGCCTCATCAATCTTATTATAATATGTTAAAATATAAGACCTTAGAATGACGTTATGCTAATACATTGTAATACCTTACCTTGGTGTTTTCTTCCTAAGGTGGAACATTGTTTATAAGCATGACATCTATGGAAGTAAATTATAAGTAAATCGAAGAGATTATCTTTAAAACACAAAACAAAACTCTATTTTCCTACATTTATAAAGTCCCTAGTACATAGTAGGTATTCAATAATTTTAGGTGTTTTCCTAAAGGGTGATGCGGTATAATGGTAAGAAGTCAACTTCATCTTCAGTCATTATTGTCCTTTTATCAAAAATCCTGGCTTGAAACAAGCATTTTCTGCAGCAATCCCAAAACCATTTTTACTTTTTCCTTTGAAAAGTAATGGAATGCTTTAAATAGAGGAAAGAAAGATGCGATGGTGTGCTTCCGGCAAAACCAATGGAAGTATCACCAGGGATACCATGAGCTCAGGGTCCCATCTATGACTCCTTCCAAGAATGAAGTGAGAAACCTCGCAGAGCTGCTTCTCCCGAGTTCAAAAATAGCTGATCCTATTGCTATGAGAAAGCAGCATTCCTCAAATAATTAAAAATAGAACTGCCATGTGATCTAGCAATTTCACTTCTGAGTATATATCTAACAGTACTGAAAAGAGGAACTTGAACAGATATTTGTACATTCATGTTCCTGACAGCAAGAATCACGGGGTGAAAGCAACCCAAGTGTCCATCAGTGGGCAATTGGAGAAGCAAAATGAGGTGTATATGTGAACAATAGAACATTATTTGTTTCTTTTTCTTTTCTTTTCTTTGAGACAGGGTCTCACTCTGTCGCCCAGGCTGGAATGCAGTGGCACAACCGTGTCTCACTGCAGCCTTGACTTTGGCAAGCTCGGGTGATTCTCCCACGTCAGCCTCCCTAGTAGCTGGGACTACAGGAAATGCCCAGACAAATGTTTTGTATTTTTGCAGACGAGGTCTCACCATGTTGTCCAGACTGACCTCAAACTCCTGGCTCCAGCCCATCTCAGTTTCCCGTGTATTACAGGAGTTAGCCACTACACCTGGCCTCAGCCTTAAAAAGGAAGAAAATTCTGACACATTACAACACAGGGAAACCTTGAAAACAATGTCTTAAGTGAAACAAGCCAGTCAGAAAATAGCAAGTAATGTGGTTCCTTTTATATAAGATATCTAGAGTAGCCAAATTTATAAAGGCATAAAGTTGAGGGGGGCTTGCCAGGGAGTTGGGGGTAGGAGAAAATGGAGATTTATTGTTTAATGGGTACAGAATTCAGTTTTGCAAGATGAAAAGTGTTCTGGAGATTGATGGTGATGGTTTGTGTAAGAAAGTGAAGGTACTTAATTCCAATGAACTGGACACTTAAAAATGGTTAGGATGATAAACCTCTTATTACGTGTGTTTTGCCACACTTATGAAAATGGCTTTTCTCTCTTCAGTGTATGCAATCTGTCCAGCCTTCGTTGGTGCCAAAGAATTTTTGCTCCAATCTGAGGGGAAGGTAAGGCTACATTTAATTTTGTTAGAACTATTTCTCTTTCTCTCTTATTGGGTTTCCCTCCATTATTTAAAGCAAGTACATCTTTTTATTTATTTTTTCTTTTTATTATACTTTAAGTTCTGGGATACATGAGCAGAATATACAGGTTTGTTACAAAGGATACATGTGCCATGGTTGTTTGCTGCACCCATCAACCCATCATCTACATTAGGTATTTCTGCTAATCCTATCCCTTCCCTTGCCCCTAGACCCCCAAAAGGCCCTGCTGTGTGATGTTCCCCTCCCTATGTCCATCTGTTCTCCTTGTTCAACTCCCACTTACGAGTAGAACATGCAGTGTTTGGTTTTCTGTTCCTGTGTTAGTTGAGGATGATGGTTTCCAGCTTCATCTATTTCCCTGCAAAGTACATGAACTCATTCTTTTTTATGGTTGCATAGTATTCCATGGTGTACATGTGCCACATTTCTTTATCCAGTCTATCACTGATGGACATTTGGGTTGGTTCCAAGTCTTTGCTATTGTAAATAGTGCTGCAATAGACGTACATGTGCATATGTCTTTATAGTAGAATGATTTATAATCATTTGGGTATATACGCCGTAATAGGATTTCTGGTTCTAGATCCTTGAGGAATCACCACACTGTCTTCCACAATGGTTGAACTAATTTATACTCCCACAACAGTGTAAAAGTGTTCCTATTTCTCCATATCCTCTCCAGCATCTGTTGTCTCCTGATTTTCTAATGATCGCCATTCTAATTGGTGTGAGATGGTATCTCAATGTGGTTTTGATTTGCATTTCTCTAATGACCAGTGATGATGAGCTTTTTTTCATATGTTTGTTGGCTGCACAAATGTCTTTTTTTGAGAAGTATCTGTTCATATCCTTTTCCCACTTTTTGATGGGGTTGTTTATTTTTTTCTTGTAAATTTGTTTAAGTTCTTTGTAGATTCTGGATATTAGCCCTTTGTTAGATAAATAGATTGCAAACATTTTTCTCCCATTCTTTAGGTTGCCTGTTCACTTTGACGATAGTTTCTTTGGCTGTGCAGAAGTTCTTTAGTTTAATTAGATCTCATTTGTCAGTTTGGGCTTTTGTTGCAATTGGTTTTGGTGTTTTAATCATGAAGTCTTTGCCTATGCCTATGTCCTGAATGGTATTGCCTAGGTTTTCTTCTAGGGTTTTTATGGTTTTAGGTCTTATGTTTAAGTCTTTAATCCATCGTGAGTTAAATTTTTGTGTAAGGTGTAAGGAAGGGGTCTAGTTTCAGTTTTCTGCATATGGCTAGCTGGTTTTCCCAACACCATTTATTAAATAGGGAATCCTTTTCTCATTGCTTGTTTTTGTCATGTTTGTCAATGATCAGATGGTTGTAGATGTATAGTGTTATTTCTGAGGCCTCTATTCTGTTCCATTGGTCTATATATCTGTTTTGGTACCAGTACCATGCTGTTTTGGTTACCATAGCCTTGTAGTATAGTTTTAAGTCAGGTAGCATGATACTTCCAGCTTTGTTCTTTTTGCTTGAGATTGTCTTGGCTATAAGGCTCTTCTTTGGTTCCATATGAAATTTAATGTAGTTTTCTCTAATTCTGTGAAAAAGTCAAGGGTAGTCTGATTGGAATAGCATTGAATCTATAAATTACTTTGGGCAGTATGGCAATTTTTATGATATTGATTGTTCCTATCCATGAGCATGGAATGTTTTTTCATTTGTTTGTATACTCTCTTATTTCCTTGGGCAGTGGTTTATAGTTCTCCTTGAAGAGGTCCTTCACATCCCTTGTAAGTTGTATTACTATTTTATTCCCTTTGTAGCAATTGTGAATGGGAGTTCACTCATGATTTGGCTCTCTGTTATTGGTGTAAAGGAACTTTTATGATTTTTGCACATTGATTTTTTATCTTGAGACTGGTGAATTTGCTTATCAGCTTAAGGAGATTTGGGGCTGAGATATGGGGTTTTCTAAATCTTCAATCATGTCATCTGCAAACAAAGACAATTTGACTACCTCTTTTCCTATTTGAATACCCTTTCTTTCTCTTGCCTGAATGCTCCTGGTCAGAACTTCCAATATGTTGAATAGGAGTGGTGAGAGACAGCATCCTTGTCTAAAGCAAGCACATCTGTTATAAACACATAATGATTAGTGACATCTGGCAGGAATCCTGACAAGAAACCCCATAAGAGCAAAACGCCGGTATTCTTGTCTAAATATAACTTCAATATAGTCTACTCTCCTGCAGTCATAATAGTTAGCATTCAAATGTTAAGAGTGTTTACTCAGCACTCATTATTCCTCTCTCATCAGTTAAGCTTCATTGTAACGTAACTATTTCTAACATATAGTGCATATTCACTGCATAGATTGCCGTTTGCATAGCGAGGTGTTATTACTCAACTTTATAAGTAAGTCCATGATTTTTTATGAGAAGAGAAATGGTTTTACCCAACATAAATGCCTACAGGGTAATAGTATAGTCTATGGGAAGGGAAGACAACTTTTGTTATTAGTATGAATTCTTTTTTAATGTTTATTCTTATTTTCAAATTGAACAAAAGTTAAAAATTCTCTTAATAATATGCAGAGTCTCTTTAAGCAGCTCCAATATGTTCTAGATTCTAATCTCAATTTAAGTCATTTTACATTCAGCAAAAATAGATGTTACTGGACTCTACGGTGACAGAGGACGAAAAACTAGCTTATTCTATGGATAACCCAAAACCAGAAACGCAGCAGGTTCTGGGACAAAAGAACACATTGAAAACTTCAGTGACTGTTAGAATTATAAGCATACTTTTCAAAAATAATTCACTCTTAAATTGCTCTAGTCCCTAAAAAAGACAGTAAGCTTCATGGAGAAAAGAACTATAGGAAAAAATTACAGCTAGTTAGAGGAATAAGTTCTAGTGTTCTATAGCACTGTGGGGTGACTATAGTTAATAATTATTTATTACGTGTTTTCAAATAGCTAGAAGAATGAATTTTGGATGTTCCAAATACAAAGAAGTAATAAATGTTGAAAGTGATAGATATGCTAATTATCTGATTTGATCATTGCACATTGTATACATGAATCAAAATATCACACCATTGCCCATAAATATATACAATTATTACGTGTCTATTAATAACTTTAAATAGAAAAGAACTACATTTCAATAACCTCTTATTTCCTCTACAGCACATATTTTGGCATTCACCAATTAATTCGAGTGTTCAAATATTTATTGAGCTTTTAATATATTCCAGATATTCTTCTAGGCACTGGGGATTCAAGTGTGAATAAAACAAAGTCCTATGTTTCTGGCAATTGCATTCTAATCATGAACATACCATATGTTCAATAAACTAAAATGGATTTATGAAAAGGAGAAAATTTGTAATGATTCCCTTAGCTCTTTCAGTAACTCGGGACTCACATAAGCAGAGGAACTCCAGATGTGGAATATTTCTTAATCTCTAATACCTCTCTTTACATATGTTACAGAACTTCTGTTTCATCACCCTATGATGTCTTTAAATATGAGGCTATGGAAAAAGTGCAACCTCTGAGTTTCTGTAAACACATATCCTTCCAGATACCACGCCCCGGAAGATGCCCCATTACTGCACTGCTCTAAGCTGTGATTTGTAGAGTGTAATACTCCATCTTTGCTTTGATGAGAGCTCTTTTCCAGCTGTGAACAAACTCAGCCCTTGCACTTCTGATGCAGTGTTGCATATCTATCTGTCTTCCCAGGTTTCCCCAAATCGTTTTCTGTTTAACCCTTACCAGTTCTTCACAGAACTGCACGTATACTGTGTTTTTTGTACTTCTTGATATTTTGCAGGGTACTTTTCCTCCAAGGGTTTCTTATGAGAAAAATTCTGAAGAAAAAGAAAAACATTATCTATGACATTTAAATTTATAACATAAAAGATTGTGAATTGCTGAACGGTCATTTTCACAATTACACTACATCCTTTTACCATTAACATGCATGTGTGCTTTTTCAGAAACACGGTGAAGTTATATCAATTTATAAAGGCTACTAATTAGAAATCTGGTTATATCAAAGGCAACTTTCATTGTTCAAGGCACAACATGACTCTTCTTCCTTGTAGACAAAAAAAAAAAAACAATTTTTTGACATTAAAATTATGAAGACAGTTCCAAGTATATGTGTGCTTTTCAAATTCCATTTAACATAATTTTCTCTAACGGTAATTTTGTTTTATAGTTTATCTACCTACCCAGTTAGAGGTTTGCATTTCTTTAGAGTAATGCACTTTAAAAAAAAAAAAAAAAAAAAAAAAAAAAATAAAACTGAACCACTCACTCTTTAATTAAATTGTGTGGTTTGTGTGGTTTTTTTTTTTTTTTTTTTTGTTTTGGTGTGTGAGGGTGTTTACCAGGGGGGGGTGGGGTGGGTTG
>CAUYOR010008726.1:0-24337 GCA_963573925.1 Callimico goeldii
ATAGGAGTAGGCAAGGACTTCATGACCAAAACACCAAAAGCATTGGCAACAAAAGCCAAAATAGACAAATGGGACCTAATCAAACTCCACAGCTTCTGCACAGCAAAAGAAACAGTCACTAGAGTGAATCGGCAACCAACACAATGGGAAAAAACGTTTGCAGTTTACCCATCTCACAAAGGGCTGATATTTAGAATTTACAAAGAACTCAAACAGATTTACAGGAAAAAAACAAACAAGCCCATTCAAAAATGGGCAAAGGATATGAACAGACACTTTACAAAAGACATACATGAGGCCAACAAACATATGAAAAAATGCTCATCATCACTGGTCATTAGAGAGATGCAAATCAAAACCACATTGAGATACCATCTCACGCCAGTTAGATTGGCGATCATTAAAAAATCTGGAGACAACAGATGCTGGAGAGGATGTGGAGAAATAAGAACACTTTTACACTGTTGGTTGGAGTGTAAATTAGTTCAACCATTGTGGAAGACAGTGTGGTGATTCCTCAAGGCCTTAGAAATAGAAATTCCATTTGACCCAGCAATCCCATTACTGGCTATATATCCAAAGGACTATAAATCGTTCTACTATAAGGAGGCATGCACACAAATGTTCATTGCAGCACTGTTTACAACAGCAAAGACCTGGAACCAACCCAAATGCCCATCAATGATAGACTGGATTGCGAAAATGTGGCACATATACACCATGGAATATTATGCAGCAATCAAAAATGATGAGTTCGTGTCGTTTGTAGAGACATGGATGAATCTGGAGAACATCATTCTCAGCAAACTGACACAAGAACAGAAAATGAAATCCTGCATATTCTCACTCATAGGCGGGTGATGAAAAATGAGAACACATGAACACAGGGAAGGGAGTACTAAACACTGGGGTCTATTGGGGGGAATTGGGGAGGGACTGTGTGGGGGGAGCTAGGGAGGGATAGCCTGGGGAGAAATGCCAAATGTGGGTGAAGGGGTAGAAAGCAGCAAAACACACTGCCATGTGTGTACCTATGCAAATGTCTTGCATGTTCTGCACATGTACCCCAAAACCTAAATTGCAATTAAAAATAAATAAATAAATAAAAATAAAAATAAAGAAACTAAAGCACAGGGAATTTTAGAAACCAGCTCAAGGACATCAAGGACACACAGCTCAAAAATGAGTAGGGATAGGATTCAATTTCAAACTCGTAACTGTACTACCATGGACTGATCAATGTGGCTCTAGACAAGTCACAGCACCTCTCTGAGACTCTGCACTGTCATCATAAAATGGAGAGGTTGGTTGTGACTATTTTTAAGCTGCTGAGCTGCTCTGACCTGGTTGAATTTCATTTTACTTCCACCAAATCTCAATAATCATCATAATAACTATAGGCTGTATTTTCAATAGAAGACTTCAGGAACACTATAGGGTAAAAGGTGACCCCTGAAGGGGACACAGAGACCATCCAAAATGGGAAGGAAACAGATTTTCATTCCAGGCATATGAGCTAATTGCAAGATCATGGCTACCTGTGTCAGAGGTTGCAAAGTGTGAAGCTCAGGGAGGTTTCTCGTGGCAACCTCCCACAGGATTGCTGGGTATTTGTGTAGTTATGTATTTCTGCATTAACAGACCACCGCAAAACGCAGTAACTTATATATAGCAAGTTCGTGGGTTGACTTAGAAGTTCTTCTGCTGATTTTGTTTACCCAAGTGGTTGGGCTTACTCAAGTGGCTATAGTCAGTGCAGTTTAGCAGAAGCTGGAATATTCAAATTGGCTTCACTCATATGTCTGACAGTTGGTGCTGGCTGTCAGCTGGGGCATCTTGGTTCTCCTTCCTGGGCTTCTCATCTGCTAGTAGATGATCCAGTTTTCTTACATGGCAATCTCAGAGAAAGTCCCAATGCAGACAAATGTATAAAGCCTCTGCTTGTGTCAAATTTGCTGATGTCCCATTGGCCAGAACATGTCAAAGGCCAAGTGCAAAGCCCACGCAGGAGACTTACACTGCTCTTGGAAGGAGTGGCAAAGTACTTCTAAAAATCTAATCTACCACAATATTGAAACAGACAAAGTTACCCGATCCAGCTGTGCTCAACAAAGACAAGCAGGCCAACCACCCCCCTCCAGTCGTCTCCATCTCAGTGGATGGTAACTCCCCGTACCTCAACTGCTGCCACCTTGGTTGATGCCACCTTCATCTGATCTTCCTGGAGCTCAATTCCTATGGAAACTCTCTGAAAACTGTGGAGCCCACTTTAGAATTGTCCCACCAAATGATGGGTTGGTTGGAAATCTATCTGACGGCTCTCATCACTCCATGATTGAGGAGTTCCCCTCATACTCCCTGACATTTTCATGCTGTGCTTCTATTTGGTTGAGCAAGCTTCCATGGGGTCAAAAGTGCCTTAAAGCAAAGAAGGAGAGAGAGAGAGATCCAGTTTCCTAGGGATGTCCTATCAAAGCACCATGAGCTTGGTGGCTTAAAACAGCAGAAATATATTATGTCACAGCTCTGGAAGCTAGAATTCCAAAAATCGAGGTCTTCACAGGTGAACGCCCCTTCTAAATCCTGTATGGGATAATCCTTCCTAGCCTCTTTTAGCTTCTGACATCTACTGGTAATCCCTGGTGTTCCTTGGCTTGTAGATGCATCGTCACTTCTAGCATCTGCCTTCATCACCACCTATCCATCTCCTCCCTGTGTGTCTCTCTCCTCCTCCTATAAAGGTATCAGTCATATTCAATTAGAGATCCACCCTGCTCCAATATTACCTCATCTTAACTACTTATATCTGCAATAACCATATTTCCAAATAAAGTCACCTTCTGAGGTACTGGAGGTCAGAACTTCAGGACATCTTGGGGAAAACGATTCAAGCCATAACAGCTGTAAGCATGTTGAAAACTGTCTACCATGGCCAGAGTGTATATAGCAATATATACACAGAGTGTATATACATACATATATATATATATATATATATCCTTTTCTATAGATTTCTTATTTATAATGATAAATTTAAGAATGACTTGAAGTTGCCTGAAGGATAGGGAGGGACCCACAGCCAGTTCCAGAAGAATGTGAGCCACTGTGAAATTCAAGGCAAGAAAAAGCGAACAGCTTTAGCCTAAGAACTCACTCGTATTGGGATTTGCTGTCTGAGAGAAGGTCAAGTCAGCAGATTTAAAGGTGGAGACCTACCATTTCTAAGAAACTTAGTCATCTCGGAGAACGAACCTCCAGGGTAGAGGACAGCCATGTCTTAATCTGCATATCACTCTGGAGGGCAACCAGCTTTTAGAGAGAGTTCCAGCACACAAACGAGGCAGGTCAGAAGGAGACATTTAAGCCTCACTCTAATTAATCACTTTGGATGGAAAGCTGGTGACCCAAATGCGGGTGTCTGTGTCTTAACTCCCGTATGCAATAGCTACATTAGAAGGACTTTTCAACCCTTGGAAATTCTCTTCCCAAGAGGGTCTTGTTGCAGAGCAGATGTTTGCAAATCATTTAGCCTGCCAGTGATGAATGAGTTTTTAATGGCATTCTTGTGTACTTGTTATAAATCATTAAGCGTCCAACAGACTGTCTCCTATCTTCACAGCCTGGTCTGCTTGGGTTCCTAAGTAGCAAAAATATACATTAATGGGAATGAAGTTGCTGTGCCCAGTTGAAAATCCTTCACTCCCCTTCTCACTTGTCCTGGACCCTGGTCCCCTCCTTTCTCACCTCTCCTCCACTCCTCTTTTCCCCTCCACATCTTCCTCTTTCCCATCCCGGCACCTGGCCTTTTCCCAGCTCCTTAATTGTCCATCTCTCCTTTCTCAACCTTCCTCACATCTCTCTATTATTCTTATCTCTTTCCTCCCTCCACACTTTTCCATAGTTCTCTTTTTACCATCTCAATCTTTCCTCAGCATTAAAAATACAGGGTGTTTCCTTCTGATAAGCTGAGAGAGAGATCACCATGCTGACAAAGTATGATTCTTGACACCAGTAATAAATTCATGGTCAGTTCTTTCTAGAAATGCTGGAAATTAAAGTTGGGTGAGGGTAGGGAAAGAGTGAAAACAAACCTGAAAACGAAGCTTCAAGTCCATTGAAGAGAAGTTATTAAGTACTAACAATATAAGACGGTGCACTAATCATAAAAATTAACACTATAGTATCCTCACGCTACAGAGAACATATATGCTTTTTGGAGATGCGTAAATGGTTTGAATCCCAGGTATGACGCTTACTAACCTATGACAGGAAAACCCAGGAAATCTCTCAATGCAGCTACAGAGTCTAGGATAATGTAAATAAAGATAATAGCACAGAGTTGGGTTTTCAGACTTTAGCATCCAGTTGGGAGGTAGGAAAAACAGGAAGATTAGAGACAAGATCAGTCAACTTTAAATAATGTAAAAATTCAAAATTTATTAATGGCACCTTTTTTTGGAGTGTTTCTGGGTGCTGGCCATGTGTGAGATCCTGGATTCAATTCAGGTTCTACGGAGTTAGCATTATCATGTGCTTGTAACTCCACTAAAATGAAAAAGTAGATGAAGTGATCCTTTGGTAGTATCAAGTTAAGTTAACCCCATCTAAACATCTGCCTTTCCTGATGAGTCCCGCTTGGTGTCACCCCTCTGTTGTACATAGATAACACCCCCATTCTTAGTCACTGATTTGCCTTTGACTTCCATGACGATCTCTTACTCAGAAAGCACTATTGGCAAAAGATGCTTGATCTTTCTTTCTATTAGTAGATGAAGGCTCTGAGACAAGAAACTTAAACTTTCATTGCCTCCTCCTAAAATGTTTCTGTTCATCAGCTTCCCTCTCCTGGCCCTTTTTGTTAACAAAAGTTACCTCTACCTGTAACCTTAACGCAAGTCTTTTTTTTTTTTTTTTTTTTTTTTGAGACAGAGTTTCACTCTTGTTGCCCAGTCTGGAGTGCAATGGCTTGATCTCAGCTCACTGCAACCTCCACCTCCCAGGTTCAAGCCATTCTCCTGCCTCAGCCTCCCAAGTAGCTGGGATTACAGGCATGTGCCATCATGCCCAGCTAATTTTTTATATTTTTAGTAGAGACTGGGTTTCTCCATGTTAGGCTGGTCTTGAACTCCTGACTTCAGGTGATCCACCCACCTCGGCCTCCCAAAGTGCTGGAATTAAAGGCATGAGTCACGGGGCCCAGCCCACAAGTCTATAAGCTTGGTGTGGTGTCTGAAATCAATTCATCTCTGTCTCACTGGTGCCTGGCCTTTCTCCCTAGTTAGAAATTTTCTCATCAGTTTTAGGAAATATTAAGGCTTTTTTGTTTTGAAATAAACAAGTCCGCTTTGGCCCCCCTTTCCTATTATTGAATGACACTTCTCACTCTCTTTCCCTCCCATCTAAGCATCTGGAAAGAGCACTCCTCACTAGCCACTGCCTTTCCTGTCACACACCTTTAACACACGTAGATCACACTCTCATTCTTAGTCATTGATTTTCCTTTGATTTCCGTGACAATCTCTTACTCAAAAGACCTTCAGTCCTCATCAGAGCCCAATGAATTGGTCCAAATTACACAGTCTGTCTCCTATATTCTTCTTAAATTTCACAGTGCTTCTCCTCATGTACTTTCTGCCATTTTCAGGGCCCACTCCCTCAACCTCTCTGCTCCTCCACAGTCTGTACTCCCACCTCTCATCTTCTGTATCTATGCACTCCACCTCGAGAGCCACCCCTCACTCCTTATGCTTTAACCTTCCACCCTCTGCTGTCTATCCACAAATGTCCTGGTCTAGCCAATTCCCTCTCCTGAGTTTCAGATTCTGCAGTGCCCAACATCTGCTGGGGAGCTCTATTCAATTATTTGTTGTAACTTCCATACACCTAAAAATCAGTTCTTCATGTCTCTTCCAAAAACAGCTCTTTTTTCTGGGCCTCACAGTTGCCAGAAATGGCACCATAGTCCTAATAGGCACATAGATTCTCCAGCTGATGGACTGTGGAGGCCTCTTTCCTCCTAGGTGCTCACATCTATTTCTATGCTTAGTTTTTTCAACACTGCCTTTATAGCACGTCTTAGGAGGCCTCACCTCCACCTGCCTGGGTTTCCACTGCCCCCTCCCCAGTTCTGGTGCTTCTTGCCACTTGCTTGAATTGTCTCAATAATCTGATTCAAGAATCAGTGGTCCACAACCTTTTTGGCACCAGGGATCACTTTTGTAGAAGACAAGTTTTCCGTGGACCTGGTGTGGGGGAGTGGAGTTCAAGATTATTCAAATGCACTATCTTTATTATGCATTTTATTTCTATTATTATTACATATCAATTTATAATGAAATAATTATACAACTCATTGTAATGTGGAATCAGTGGGAGCCCTAAGCTTGTTCTCCTGCAACCATATGGTCCCATCTGGCAGTGACAGGACGCAGTAACAGATCATCAGGCATTAGATTCTCATAAGGAAGGCACAACCTAGATCTCTCACATATGCAGTTCACAGTAGGGTTCCTGCTCCTATGAGATTCTAATGGCACCCTGATCTGACAGGAAGTGGAGCTCAGGTGGTAATGCAGGACTGAGATGGGGAACCACTGTAAATAGAGATGAAACTTCACTTGCAGGCCCGTGACTCACCTCCTGTTGTGCAGGCCAGTTCCTAAAGGACCATAGACCAGTAGGAACCTGCTCAGTATGGCTTTGGGCAAGTCATATCACCTCTATGAAACTCAGCTTTGTCATCTGTAAAATGGAGAGGTTGATGGTGATTATTTCTAAGTTGCTAGCCTGTTCTGACCTGGCTAAATTTCATTTACTTCCAGCAAATCTCAATAACGATCCGAATATCTGTAGGCTATATTTTCAACAGAAGGCTTCGTGAAAACTGTGAGGAACCAGTCCATGGCCCAGAAGTTTGGGAGCCCCTGTCTTAAATGGTCTTCCTATCTTTAGTCTCTCCCCATCCCCAACCCTCATCCCACATACAGCTGCCAATTTGTATTGCTGTTGCTCAAACATTAATCAGCTTCTGAAAATGCTACTGAATAAGTACCAGCTCTTTGTCTTCTTGTTCAAATGCCTTCATACTCTTTCCTAACCCAGCTGTCCACATGTGTTAAGTGGCTAACACGTGGGCACTTTGCTGAGTGATATATGCTTTTGTGTGTATGTGCATGTGCACCTCTGTGTGATGATTACATAGTCTGATGACTAGTAAGTGCCCATTCCATGGCAGGTTCTCAAAAAAGTAGATATTTTCATTATTACATTCAATCCCTGAGTATCAGTTTCCTGTTTCCTTATATAGCAAGGGGCAATTATATATAATTCACTGAAGTATTGTGAAAATCAAACTAAATCGTATACTTATTACTCTTAGGACAATATTTACTCAGCATAAAGTAGAAACTCCATTGATAGTCCCAGTCCCACTCCCATGACCCTGGGCCTGGATGGCTATCTTTAGTCTCTCCCCGTCCCCAACCCTCATCCCACATACAGCTGCCAATTTGTATTGCTGTTGCTCAAACATTAATCAGTGCTTTAATATTGAACTGGATACTCATACATTCATTCAAGTGTTTATTAGGTTATTACAATATCAAACAGTGCACTATTCAAACCACACAGAATAGGACAGTGAGTAAATGCTATAGAACTACAGCAAAAATGACAGCGTGAGCATAGAGTGAACTTAAAGTTGGTATGACAGTCAGGCAAACTTAGAGTAGAAGCAAAACACACGTAAAGCCCAAAGCAAATCAATTTGCCTTTATTTATCCAAAAGAAAACTGAGCTACCTTTTCTAACCAAAGTAAAAAGTTTCATTTTGATCAGTCTCCATTTATTTGCTTTTATTAAGAGAAGGTGTTTAAGCCTTCTTGTAGATAATACTAACTACACTTATTGATCATTTATGAAATAATGTCATATCTGTTATACATTTATCCTGGCCCCATTAGGTAGGCAATTTCACAAACGAAAAATGGAGAAATCAAGATCTCATTTACATGCCCAGGACACACAGCTGAGAAAGGGTAATGCTGGCACCTACTAAGATGACAGATGCCAAGATCTCTGAAACTACTACACGGATATTTTTATATTATTCAGATTACATATATGCATATCTGTTTTATATATATAAATGAATCTATGTGTCTATGTGTATGTACATATGTGTGTATATGTACACATGCATGTATATACATATGTTGTTTAGGACAAATTTTAGCATGAAGGAAACACTGTTCACCAAATATTTCTATCTCTCCCTCCTTCAGACACATGGAAGAATTGCACTTCCCTGCCCTTCTGTTTAGAGGTGATCATGTGACAGGCTTCAGAGAGTAAAATGTGGGAAAAATTGACACATGTCAATTAGATTCTCATAAGAAGTGCCTGAAGTAGCTGCAACATGTCAATTTCAGATGGAAGCTTTGATGGCTGGCACCTCCTTCAGTGTTGTTACTTTTCTTATGCCACTGAGACCAACAACAATCTAGAACATGGCTGTCCTAGTACTATAAAGGTGGCCTGATGGAGCAGAAGCCCCAGGAAACCCTAGGTCGATAAGAAGCATGAGTGAGAAATACACCATTGCTGTTTGGAGCACTAAGCTGTTGGAGTTCTTGGTTATTACTGCATAACCTAGCTTCTCTTGGCCCATACTATGTGGTGGTAGTTGTGGCTGTTGTTGTTACATTATGCCATCTCAACTAGTGTTTGTAGAAAGAAAACAGAGATGCCCAGGTTGACCCTGCAATGTAGCATATATTGAAAGTTGATTCTACAAATTATGAGGTACGACTCAAATTGCTTTTATCATATTCACTTAGATATCCCAGATGGCCTCAAGTCAATCCTGGGAGGAGAAAAGAAAAGGGATGCAGGCAAGGCCAAGGCTATTTAATCGTACTTTCTCATTTAAAAGTAAAAGTTGGGTTTATAGCATTATAAAATGAAGAAGTACTCCCTTGCCTAACTCCTTAGGAGACAGGCCTAAATGTCATTCTTGGTTTATTTCTCTGGGGAATTAACTGCTTGGATTCCTTCAAAGTTTAATTAAATTGTCACATAACACATAAAATAGCAAATAAAGCAGGCTTTTCCTGTGTCCTGGTGTTAATTTTATGTCATCAAAATTGTTTAGCTTGTTAGCCACCTAACTCAGGCTGCCCTAGTTACCAATTAAGGGTTCTATGTGAATGCTTTTTCCCCATTTAAACACCAGTGCTGCCTGTACTCTTGTTAAACTTTTCATTTCCCTAGGGTTGCAACTACTAATTTTCTAATAGGTTCTTGGTCATTTAAGTTTTATGCTGTGCAGTGTTTGATAGCCAAAGAATATTTGGGAAATTTGGCTCAGGGAAAAACTGTCAACAAGCTGAAGTGTCTGTGGCAAGAGACTTTACATATTATCATCTCTAACCTGCTTATTGTGTAAATGAAGAAGCTGAGGCTCAGAGGAGTGGTCTGAGCTGCTACCAGTCACGATGAATAAATGGCAAGGATGGAGTTACAATCCAGGAAAGCAGCTTCTAAGGACCATGCTTCTGTGAAGGTACACAGCAGCTGTTTTGTCCAATACCCTCTTCTCCATTCAGTGACATTTCCTAACTCAGGGTCTCATCATCTCTTATCTAGTGATGTCACAATCATTTTTATTGGCCTTCCTGGACATAAAAACACTCCTATCTACTTCTTATCTATGCTCAGTCTTCCCTTCCCTGCAGCTCAGTTTCCATAAGAACAAAAAACTTTCTATTAGTTGGTAGGCTATTAATTGCTGCCTCTATTTCAGATTAATCAAATAGATAGACTGCTAGCCAGACTAATAGTACAGAAGAAAAGAAAGAAGAATCAGAAAGACACAATATAAAATGCAAAAGGTGTTATCACCACTGATCCCAAAGAAATACAAATTACCATCAGAGAATACTACAAATACCTCTATGCAAACAAACTAGAAAATCTTGAAGAAGTGGATAAATCCATGGACACAAATAACCTCAAAAGACTAAAGCAGGAAGAAGTCAAATCCCTAAATAGACCAATTATAAGTTCTGAAATTGAAGGAGTAATTAACAGCTTACCAACCAAAAAAGACTAGGACCAGACAGATTCACAGCCGAATTCTACCAGAGGTATAAAGAGGAGCTGGTACCATTCCTTCTGAAACTATTTCAAATAGAAAAAAAGGACTCCTCCCTAACTCATTTTATGAGGCCAGCATCATCCTGATGCCAAAACCTGACAGAGACACAACAAAAAAAAGAAAATTTCAGGCCAATATCCCTGATGAACACTGATGCAAAAATCCTCAATAAAATACTGGCAAACCGAATCCAGCTGTACGTCAAAAAGTTTATCCACCACAATCAAGTTGGCTTCATCCCTAGGATGCAAGACTGGTTCAACATATGCAAATCTATAAATGTAATCTACTACATAAACAGAACCAAAGACAAAAACCACATATTTATCTCCATAGGTGTAGAAAAGGACTTTTATAAAATTCAACACCTCTTCATGCTAACATCTCTCAATAAACTAGGTATTGATGGAACGTATCTCCAAATAATAAGAGCTACTTATGACAAACCCACAGCCAACATTACACCAAATGGGCTAAAGCTGGAAGCATTCCCTTTGAAACCAGCACAAGATAAGGATGCCCTCTCTCACCACTCCTATTTAACATAGTATTGGAAGTTCTCACCAGAGCAATCAGGCAAGAGAAAGAAATAAAGCATATTCAAATAGGAAGAGAGACAGTCAAATTGTCTGTTTGCAGATGACATGATTATATATTTAGAAAACTCTTTGTCTCTGCCCCAAATCTCCTTAAGCTGATAAGCAACTTCAGCAAATCTCAGGATACAAAATCAATGTGCAGAAATCACAAGCATTCTTATACACCAATAATAGACAAATGGAGGGCCAAATCAAGAGCAAACTCCCATTCACAATTGCTGCAAAGAGAATAAAATACCTAGGAATACAACTTACAAGGGATATGAAAGACATCTTCAAGAAGAACTGCAAACCACTGCTCAAGGAAATAAGAGAGGACACATACAAATGTAAAAACATTCCATGCTCATGGACAGGAAGAATCAATATCATGAAATGACCATACTGCAACAGTGAGTTTAAATATTTACTATCATGCCCTTTAAAGAAAACACACACACACACACACACACACACACACACACACACACACACACACACACTTATTTATTTATTTATTTATTTATGCATCAATGCAGTGTCTGTTACATGATTCTATGTCCTCAACAACTAGAGTAAATTAGAATCATGAGTATAGGAGTCATGGGTGTCCTTTGACACTCGTGGCTACTATAAGTGTCAATTGAAGTAGCTGTAACCTATTCAAAGGCTAGGAATTAGGAGATTAGATTTCTCTGGGATGAACATCTGGGTCACTATGCGAGCAACCCAGAACAGGCAAAGTGCTGCCCAAGAATAAGAAAAATCTTGAAAGGGTCGTAGAAGAGAGAGATAATGAATATCAGTTATTACCCCAAGATCAGCTGTTAGGACATGAGCTTATGGGGGTTAGTGTCCTAAATCTAGGGGGTTGGTATAGTCCCTGGGTTTGCTAATCATAATTAAGTATTGTGAGGAGATTGCTAGGGCTACCACCTTGAAGAGTAAAAGAAAGAAATGCATCTTGCCTTAGTATCACAGAGTGAGATGCACATAACATAAGATAGTGAGAGCCTAGAAAGCAGATTTGCATGTACTTTCTCAGATTTCCTGAGGCCCACCTGTCCCCCACTCCCAGGTATAGGACACTAGCCCCTATAAACTCATGTCCTAACACACTGCTGGCCATTTCATTCTTCCCAGGCAGAACACTGGACTTTAGCATATCCTGATATGCCTGCCACTATACCCTCAACAGCCGGGTCCAGCCCTGCTGGACCCACAGAGGCTTTGCTCTCCCTGCCTTTTCTGATTTCAGATGGAAAACCTCACCATGAGACATGGGCTTGGCTTTGTCAGCGGCTTCTTGGAGAGTTTAGGCAATATCATCTGGAAGTGCATATGAGCTAACATCCTACAGAACAGTAAAAGACAAAAGATGGAAAGTTGCTGAGAGATAAACACCTCTTTCTACTTCCCTCAGCACTCTGAGGTACAGTGCTATCATTTAGCTTGTCTGAATGTCCCTTGTGCCAGTCATGCAGGTGTGTTTTCCCATAAAACTGGCCAGCTCCCTAACCTATCTCCTTGTATTTGCTTCCCTCCTTCCTTCTGAGTTCTCACTTTCCCTTACTCTTGCTACCCTGGAATTGCACCTCCCAATAAAGCATTCACATGCTATAGTTAGCTCAATTTTTGTTTTCCAGCAGAAAAATAACTAAAACAACCTGCTTGAAAATTAATCTTGAGTGAGGCTTAGCCAAAGAAAATAATCAGAGAGGTTATTCAAAATGTTTCACCTCGAAGGCATTCAAGGTATTCTTCATTTCAAATTACTAGGACTTGATTAAACAAATAAAAATGAAACTTGAGATGAGACATTCCTGATTTCAACACTTGGGTCTGCCATTACTTGGCCTGGCCAAGTCTTTTATCCTCTCTGAATGTCAGGTTTTTTTAATTTAAAAAGCAGAAACAATCATATCTGTTTAATGGAGCAATTTTTCAAAAGCAGCAAGGCAGCAAACAAAGAAACAGTATATCATTTAGCACGTGATATATGTATATAGTCAGTGGGGCCCCAACACCTAAGTATTGTGAAAGCTGTGGATATCCTAATATTAGAATTTATAACTGCTTTCTGTTTAAGTTCTAGACAGGGGAACCATACATTAGAGGGGACAGGTGGTGGCTGCCAGGAACAATACATTTTAGGAGTGGCATCCACATGTCAAGGGACTGACATTTCTGGCACCCAGGTGGCCCATTCCCTCCCAAATGCCTGATACCTCTTAGAGACCTTATTTCATTCATCAGGACTGTCTTGCTGGTGTATCTCTTCCATGTGCTGCGTCTACCTCTGCTCTCTTTTTGGCAGAAGACAAATGAGTAAATATAATTCATAACCATTTTTAACAGTACAGGAAAAGTAGTTAGGTATTTAATTTGGCAATCTTGTCCAATGAACTTCTCCTAAATCTTAGGATCAAGCTCTGTGAATAAATTGCCATTTCCAACCTTCTGTGTAGGATATTCTTTACCATTGAATCCAGGAATATATCTACATAAATATGAATATCAACATGCAAATTAATGGAAATGAGGCCCAAATGGGGCTAAATATAGGGCTGTAAAAGAAAATTAACTTGTATATGTGAGCATATAAATGCTTTATATGAAAATAGCATTTAGTTATTGTTCTCTGCATTCATGAAATCTTCTCAGAAGAAAATTACCTATGAGAGATCTTAATTAAACATGAAGTAGAACTACTTGATTTCCTCAGAATGAGGAAGTAAATGAAAATCTAGAATGGGGTTCTAAAGAAGAGTATGATGTCTCTGTCCAGTGCATTTTCACCAGAACACAGAAAATATTTGGACATCAGTATGCCTGGAGGCATAAATATGACTTCAATTCTCAAGATGTCAAGGCAGGGAGAGGGCTGAGTACCTATGAATTCCAAGCCCTCCCTCTACCCTATTTTATGTGTAATAAAATAAGGCCCAGAGAAGTCAAGTAGGTCTCCTGGAGGAAAAAGAGCTAGTCAATCTAAGTAGGAAAAGAACTGTAGTGATGTCAACCCAAGCAGGAAAAGAGTTGTATTGAAACTCACTTGAGGCAGCTGTAAGATTACTAAAAGATCTGTGAGCAAGGTGCATCGCAGGTGAAAGGTACATAGGGTTTCCAGCCAAAGACGTCTCCACTCTTTACCCCTTAGAATTCCCGTTGTTCCCATGCTGGTGGAATGTTCCGGTAAAAGATAACCTGGGGAAAAGCAAGGAAAGAGACATGAATGGGAACACAGGGAAGCAAGGGTGAATGAGAACTCTGTGGGCCAGAGAGGCCTCCTGACAACTCCACCCTGGACTGGCCTCATCAGAGAGGTGTTAGCACCAGCATTCACTCCAGTCCAGGCTAACTCTAGTCATGTGGGCATCGCCCCATCCAGTGTGAACCCAGGTCCCAGGGCTTGGCTTACCAGGTCATGGCTTCTGCTGCATCACAACTAGAACCACCATAACCCCATGAAAGGAAGGTCAGAGAAATACTCAGAGTGGACCTGCACAAAGATTTGTCTTAACTCCCCTCTGAGGTGGGAAGTTATTTCTGGAGAGAGGGCAAGAAGCTGTGCCTTATTCATCTAAGTAAGCCCCTCAGTAAGGCTTAATATACAGCCTTGTTCACAGTGAACTCTTACACAAATGCCCCCACACATCTTATCACTGATTAATTCAGCCTTGACCGTGCTTCCTCCACATGACTAACAAACCTGAAGCAGTGACTTTCAGCAGTAAACAGTCAGGGTACCTTACTATGCTTCCTGCCACCACGGAGCTGGGGCAATTCCCTGCAGCCCCATTCCAGCGGGAAGAGCCACTTCACTTCCAAGATCCTTTCTTTGTCCTTTTTCTCTTTGCCCACCAGTCAGCTAGGCATTTCAATGCCGTCCAAACTCCATCTCTTTCCCTTTTGAGAAGCAAAGCATAGCGAAACTCAACTGGACCTCAGATAGGGTCTGCCTTTTCTAAGATGGAAAAGCCAATTATTTAAAGAATTGAAACAAAAAATTCCAAGCAGAAAGTGAATGAGGATGTGAAGAGCACATCCACAGTGCACAGCAATAAACACACTTAACAGAGACCCCACCTGTCCCTTCTGAGTGTCAAGGAGAAAGTGCTCCAGTTTATATATTTTCTGAATGGACACAGAAAAGTAAGAGGAGCTTATTAGAAAGACACCTGAGAGAAGGGAGCTAAGGCAGGCTGGGAAGAGGGAGTAGCAGGTAATTGTGGGTGTGCAGGAAGGGCCTTGTTTGGACAATCCAGCACAAGCTCCTGATAGAGTTTGCCTGGATCACATCTTTCAGAGGACTTCTCGGAATGATGGTAACTGAGCCAGGTGGTCAAAGAGAGATGGTTGGGTCACAGAGGGTCCTGAATCCTTCCCTCATTTCGCTTATGAGGAACCAGGAACAAAAGAGCACCTTTGCTGGACTTGGCCCAAGGAAACAAGCCCTGCCCAGGTTCGCTTACTTTCCACTGGGCACCAGAGGGAGGAAGAGCAGAAAAGAGAAAAATAGGCTCTTGCACTCAGAGAAGCCCTGACCACTGGTCAAAGATTATCCAATGTTTGTCTTGGCTTCTAACCAATCAGATATTTCCTCTTCCCTCAGTGAGTGTGGTTGCCCGGAAGTAGGTGGGTGAAAGCCTGGCAGGAGCAGTTGGCCAAGAGCCCACCTAACCCCACCTTTGATATACAATGTGAACATTCATCTACACAGAAATAATAAAGCAAAACAGTAGAAATAATAGCTAATATTTACTGCAGCAAGATTGAGGCATGCATTGAAAAGTATCTAGTATGTAATGCCTACTTCCATACATTTTAGTAATCACCAAACCCCATGAGGTCTGCACTATTAATATCATCTCATTTATGGATGAGGAAATTGACACATAGGGAGCTTCTGTGATCTGCGATAGAGAAATATGGAACGTTCTGGAGAACCAAGAAGGTGGAGAAAGAGGAAGCTCATATGATCTAATTTGGAAGGAACAAAGAAATATAATAAAAACAATGATCTCAGAGTCATCTTTGACTCCTCTCTTTCTCATTTTCCATTTTCAATTTATGAGAAAATCCTTTCAGTCCTCCTTTCAACGTATTTCTACATTCTGACCACTGTTCACTACATTCACTGATATTGCTCTGATTCAAATTACCATCCTCTCTCTCCAGATCTGCAGCAGCCTCCTAATTGGTCTCTCTGTTTCCACTCTTGCTCCTCTTTAACCTCTGTGGAAATCTAAGGCAATTCAGACCCTTCTAACAGATCCCTCCAATGGCTCCCTGTCTCACCCAGAGTAAAATCAAAGTCCTTAAAATGACCAAAAGTTCTATGCAAAATCTAACCTTCATGCTTCTTTTTTATTTTTCTTCTTTTATTGTACTTTAGGTTCTGGGGTACATGTGCAGATCATGCAGGATTATTGCACAGGTACATACATGGCAAGGTGGTTTGCTGCCTCCATCCCTTCATCATGTCTGGTATTTCTCCCCATGTTATCCCTTTCCAACCTCCCCGCTCCCCACTTTCCCTCCCCTACCCCCCACAACAGACCCCAGAGTGTGATGCTCCCCTCCCTGTATCCATGTGTTCTCATTGTTCAATATCCGCCTATGAGTGAGAACATATGGTGTTTGATTTTCTGTTCTTGTGTCAGTTTGCTGAGAATGATGGCTTTCAGATTCATCCATGTCCCCATAAAGGACACAAACTCATCATTTTTTATGGCTACAAAGTATTCCATGGTGTATATATGCCACATTTTCCCTGTTCAGTCTATCATCGATGGACATTTTGGTTGGTTCCAGGTCTTTGCTATTGTAAACAATGCCACAATGAACATACATGTGCATGTGTCTTTATAATAGAATGATTTATAATCCTTTGGGTATATACCTGTAATGGGATTGCTGGGTCAAATGGAATTTCTATTTCTAGATCCTTGAGGAATCGCCACACTGTCTTCCACAATGGTTGAACTAGTTTACACTCCCACCAACAAAGTAAAAGTGTTCCTTTTTCTCCACATCCTCTCCAGCATCTGTTGTCTCCAGATTTTTTAATGATCACCATTCTAACTGGCATGAGGTGGTATCTCAATGTGGTTTTGATTTGCATCTCTCTAATAATCAGTGATGATGAGCATTTTTTCATGTGTTTGTTGGCTTCATATATGTCTTTTATGGAACAGTGTCTGTTCATATGTATTGCCCACTTTTGGATGAGGTTGTTTGTTTTTTTCTTATAAATCTGTTTTAGTTCTTTGTTGATTCTGGGTATTAGCTCTTTTTCAGATGGGTAGATTGCAAACATTGTTTCCCATTCTGTTGGTTGCTGGTTCACTCTAATTATATAGATTTCTTTTGCTGTACAGAAGCTATGGAGTTTAATTAGATCCCATTTGTCTATTTGACTTTTGTATTTTTCTGTCTTTTTCTTACTGTTCTTCAGATACACTGGCCTCCTCATTGTCCCATGAGTGGTCCAGACACACCCCTCCCTCAGAGTCCTTGCATGGTCTTTCCCCCTTTCCCAGGAATGTTGCACCCACAAACACTCCTAAGCTTTGCCTCCTTCCAGTCTTTTCTGGAAAGTCGTCTACCAGTGAGGTTCTCTCTGGGACACTCTGTATACATTTCCCGGCTAATTTTTTTCCTTAGCTCCAATTACAACTATTTACCATATCTCATCATTTCTAAGATTTTTTAAAATACATTCACATTTTTTAAATCAAGACTTATCATAGAGTTGATTATGTGTCCTGACTTGTGTTCTTCTAAGGGCAGGCTTGGATCTGAAGCAGTGAATACCCACCCTCATATCCCAATCATTAACTTCATCACACTTGGTGGTTACATATTTGCTCTGGGCTGGGCAGCCAAGCAGACCAAAAGACACCATGGTGTACACAGGAGATAGGACACAGTGGCACTGAAATCACAAGCATCGACATTAGCTGGCACATATTTGTTTGTTTATCATTGAATTTCTTTCTCAGTGGCCCAAAAAATGGTAGCACATGTTACAATCACTGATATCTTTGACTTGATGAAAGATGACAATGTTCTCACTTACTGTGTGTCTCTGCCCCTAGAAACGAGTCTTCATGGCAGCACATAGTTCTCCAGAAGGAATAAAAGAAAAACAGAGTACCCTTTCTAGATACGCCTGGTACACAGTAGGACGTGAGTTCATCATTGTTGAATGAATGAAGTGAGAGAATAAATACTAAATGCAAATGCAATAAAATAAACCATTATGAGGTTCTTCCCCTTGAAGTTATAACCACAGGCAAGTTTGAAATCATTTTTCAGGATTGTCCAAGTGACTTTGTGGCTAGATCTGGTCTTCTTCATGTGATTAGTGACATTGGTCTCCAGAAACGTTCTAACACTCTTTACCCTATGTCCCCTTAAGAAGGAGTTTGGAATATAATCAAAGCCAAGGATGCCACCAGGGTACCATGCTGTGGAGTGTGAGTGGCTGGCAAGTTTTCTGGAGCAGGAGTGAAGGAACGGCTTTTGGAGTAAGGAGCAAGAGTCAGATGAAGGCACCTGCATCTCTGTGGTATATTCTTGCCTCAGAAATGCTTATGTTCCTTTGAGATTCATTTTTCTTTTTCTTCCACACTGGGCACTTCTGCAGCAGGAAAAACCAGTAGGAGAAGGAGACCCCCTGACCCCTAAATGGCCAAGCAGGAAAAAATCCTGGGATAGTAAGCAGCCCCTCAACTGGCTTCTTTGATCTTTGGTGTCTTCTGTGGTCTAAGAAAGAAATGGCCCCTTTCCTTGGGGAGCTGGGATCGGTCACATGCAAGTTATAGGTATTGCTTTGACCCAACTCGGCTTTCCAACACTGAGATTCCTACAGAGATTACACACCAAAGACAAATAGTCATAAATGTTGATTTTCTTTTTTCCAGAAAATCCCCTGCAGGTACTTTGCATATGATATTTTACATAAGTTGGCAGCTGCATGGAGAGAAGGCAGTATGACATTGTTTGAATATATTTTTCTCGCATTTCAAGGAATCTCTACAAACTGAATCTTTATAAAAAGGTAGTAATGTGACTGTGTGTCTAAAGAGCTCTTATCCTCTAGATTCATGTATCTTCAAAATTTATTATGGTGCCCCACAAATAATCGATACTCAAAAAATTTGCAAGAGAAAGTAAAGTTTCATAATAAGTAAGCAAATACTCACTGACAAATTGCCTTAAAGGTTTTTCCCTACCACTTTAAATTGAAAACTTAAGAAGCATAACATGGTTTTGTTTAACAGTGGGCAACTCACTGTTCCTTCTAGACTTCTGTTCTCCCCTCTATAAGAATGAAGCATGAGCCATACGATCCTTAATACTCTCCTACCTCTAATGTTTAATAGATCAATGCAATTCAATTTTCCAAATTTCCAATCACGGTTTGTTTTCTCCAGTAACAAACTCAATGAGCCAATGTCCCATCATGTACAATGCACTCAGAGCTCTCTCGGTATATATTCAAGTGTGAAAAGAAGTATTCTGGAGAAGAGAAAACTTTCCAAAACTCCCTGTTTGCCTCTGGCTAAGCATTTTTACTCCCCAAAGATTTCTCGCGTTTTTGAAATACCTAAATGAAATACTACAATATTCTTTAGTCTTTTAGCTTGTAGAGGCAAGAAGAATTTCCCTCCTTCTCTGAAGGTTCCAGTCTGAATCTGTTGAAATGAGTTGATAATAGACAAATTAACAGGAAAAGGGGTACATAAATTTATTAATGTATACATAAACACATGATGCCTGCAAACACTAGACTAGAAGAACCAGATGACTGAGGTTTTTATACTATCCTGAGATTACATAAAGAATACGGGTTCAGGGCTTCTTGGGGGAAGTGGCATCACAGGCTATGAAAGAGTCAGGAATGAAAGCATGGTAAACCAAAGCTGACTTTTTAGGAAAATACTAATCTCTCAGGTAGCTGCTCTCAAAAAGAATAGACGGTACCTGGTGATAAAAGGTTTCTCTGTCAGACCTCTAAATCGTCATACTTTCAGTCACCTTTTCCTGTGAGTAAAGGTCTTCCTAGCTCAGGATAATAACAGATAGGGAGCTTCACAAAGAGCCTGTTTTCATTGCTGCTTGTATCACTGTTTATTTCACGGAGGTAGATTTGCTCTACAAATCTCTCCCACAAAGGACAGCTTTTCAGAGCTATTTCTGTGTCTGCAGCCCCTCTGAATCCATCTAGAAATATGCCAAGGAAGACTATTTGGGGGTGCCATGTTTGGTTTCCTTCAAGCTCTTTGGCCAATTAAATGACCATAAACAGCTTTAAACTCTTTGGTCTATTAGCCAACCACCAACAGCTTTATGCAATGTGCTGAATGGTGGTGTCTATAAAGCAAAGCGGAAGTGGATGAACTGTCCTGCAGCAAACACTACTGCTTTTGCCTGTCCGGGTTCCCTCTCTTCTGATGCGAAACCCCTTCTGTTTCTGGACAACTCTTCTACAACTCCCCAGTACCCACAGCATGCAACCACAACTCTTTGACTTGCATGGAAAGCCCCTAGCCCTCTAGCCTAAACTTAATCACTCTGACCTCACTTTACTGCCTCCACATACTTAACGCTTCAGCCAAACTCCCTTTCTGAAAACAAACACAAAGAGAATGACTCGTTCTGCAATTGATTGGATGTGAGAGGTTAAGGGGATGGGGGATTCAGAACTGACCCCTAGAGATGAAGCTAAATGAAGTATGTAATCACCATTAATGCAGCGCGACTCATGGACAAGAGAGTTAAATGGAGAGAGTAACACCTCACCCCTGGAAGTATGAGATAAGATGTGATATATCATAAACGAAGTAGTTGCCTCCTGTGGATCATATTGAAATAACAATATAATCTAAAATGTATTGCATGTCAACCACACACCAGGCTCTTGGCTGTCATATTCACACATTTTCATTGGTATATATTTATCATGTTACACTACATGATATTTTGAAAGGAGTCCACAGTGTAGAATGGAAAGATCAAGTTAATTAACATATGCATTACCACATGTACTTTGTTGTGATAAGAACACTTATATCTACGTTTTAGCAATTTTCAGGAACACAACGCATTGTTAGTATAGTCACCATGTTGTACAATAGGTCTCTTGATCTTATTCCTACTGTCTAACTGGAATTTTCACCCTTTATCTTAGCTGATTTGATCTCACAACCCTCTAGATGTAGATAGTATGATTCCTATTTTACAAACAGACTTCTAAGGCTCAGACAAGGGCAAGACTATACAACTTATTAAGCAAAAGTTCTGGGATACAAACCTAGGTATAACCATGATCTTGCTCTTTTCCCCTTATGTCATATTGCCTAAAAATAGGAATGTAAGTAGGGTCTACATGAAACAGATAACACATATATACATATATCCAGAATGATGGTACATACATACGGCAGACATTCTTTAAATAAAGAAACTTAAAGTACCACTGCTGGTGTCCGAAAAGTTAAAAAGATATTTCCCTCATTGCCATTTCTCAAGATCAGTTGTATTTTCCCCATTCGACAGATGAATAAATCAAGAAAGGTGTATTATGATTGCTGATTAGCTCCAATCAGCATATTTTTTATGCTTTTGTTATAACATAACAGCTATAACTTCATTAGCTTCATATGTATTTATTTGGAATGCTTTTGTCTGACAGTAATAGAAAACCCACCTTAGAGTGGCTCTGATCGATAAGAAAGATATTAAATTATCTCAGGGAACCAGAAGACCACAGCTTTCGTGCTGGGGCTTAACTGGGTTTGCAAAGACTGATGCTCTTTCTAATCTTCTTGGTCAGCTACACTCAGGACCTTGACTCCTTTTTTAATCCTTTTTTATCACCTTAGGGTAAACGGAGAGCTTCTACAACTCCATATTCATGTCCTTCCAATGATGTCCCTCTCAGAAGAAGGGAAGATGTGCTAAATGCTTTTTCTCAATAGGCTCTATCTTTTTATTTGGAAATGAAGATTCTTGTGGGTCTTCCACGTATGCCTCTTTGGGCAGAATTAGGTTGCATAGTAAACCAAATACTAGAAAAAAATATGAGATTTCCATAGAAGCTTTAGGTCAAAGAAAAGCTATTTTTTAGGGGATGACATGGGGCTTTCTTTCATTTAAAACAAAGCCATGCAAATGCCTACCAGTCAGTCTGAGGTCTCCTATGTTTCTGTCAAGAATGACTAGAGAATTACCTTCTTCAATCTAAGCCTGATCACAAAGAACCACCAGCAAATCAACCACTCAACTTTGAAGGCTGCTTTCATGATTCAGAAGGTATATTTTGATGCCCATGTTTTAACGCATAAATAAGAGTGGATTCTTAGTCCCAACATGTTTTCCAAAGCCAAAACGTTATCAACAGATCTCTCTTCAGATGAAGAGGAAAACAGTTATTTGGAACATGGCTCATGGCCTGAATACCATTTCACACCCAGCCTCAGTCAGGCCCAACCACAAACCACTCTATCCAAATGGATCCAACTGGGTACCAACACAAGAACAGCTCATGTGGAGTGAAGAGCCTGCGTCTGGAACCAGGATTGGATTCAATGCCAGGCTCTGGCACTTACACCCTCTGTGAACCTCAGCTGTTCTATATGGAGACAGGGTAACCTTTCAGGGCAGGGACTGTGCTATGATCAGCCCTCCAACCTCAGTTCACACCAGATGGCTAGTACACTATTGAGACTCAATAAATACATTCATTCACACATTCATTCATCAGGGCCAAGTCTTATCTAGGTGGTGGAGACGCAATCATGAATAAAAAAGATATATCTCATGTCCTCACAGCTTTATCTAGCTAACAGGTGATACAGAGAAGGAGATACACAGGTACAGAAGGGCATAATAAGTGTCTCTATGGGAGGGAGGGTTGTCCTGTGGGAACACATTGGAGACGAGTTAGAAGGCCATGGGATGCTCATTTATGAGATGATGTGTAAGCTAGGCTTTGAAGTACAAGTAGAAATTATCCACATAAGGAGGGAAGGGAGAGGAAAAGCACTCCAAGGAGACGAAACAAAGACCTGGAAGCAAGAGACAACTATATGTCTTTGAGGAAGTAAGAATAATTTAAATTGACTGGACTGTAAAGTACACGTGAGTTTGCAGTTGGAAGTAGGGTGGGGTGGTGATAGGTGTGGGGTAGTGAGAGTAACAAGACATGGGGCTGAAGAAGCAGACAAAAGTCAGACCTTAAGTCCTGAAAAAAATGTTTGTTCAATATCCCAAATGCCAGAAAGGGCTTTAAACAGAAGAATAAAATGATCATATTTGCATTTTTTTACATATTGATTTGGCTGCTGTGTAAAGAATGAATCAGAGGAGGCAAAGACTGGTAATATGTAAATTAATGAAAAGGCTATTAAGAAATATACAGCAAAAATAACATTACCTATTAAGTACACAATGAAAATAACATTACCTGACCCATCTTTGTCACAGGTCTATTCATTTTTCTTCCCTTTCTCCATTGACTAACTCACCCAACTGCTATTTACTAAGCCAGGCACCCTGCTACAGGTGCGGGTTGGTCTCCATGAGACCTATCAAGGGTTCCAGTCCAGAGGAAAAGGCAGACTGGTGAGCCAACCATTACACTGCTGTGACAAATGCTGTAAGAGGAGAGTGGTAATCTGGGTGTTTTCCGTTTGTTTTTGCTTATCGACTTCACCTTTTCCCCTTTCTCCTGATAACACTGGCTCTCTTTTCTATGGGAAATCCCACAGAGTTCTGTGTGGTTTGAGTACAGCTAAGCAACCAAGCAGATCAGTCCCCATGACCATAGAGATGATTTAAGTTGGGGTATATAAATCTACCAGAGACAGGCAAGGCTCCACCACCATATTTAGCAAATGTGCACTGAGAGAGAAAAGGTCTGTTTACATTAGGATTTTGACTTATAAGGACAATGAAGATACCATTGCCAAGGGTCATGTTGCCTCCACACTCAAATTTCCTGCTGAAATTAAAGCTGGGATAAACAGAGCCAAAACGTCAAAAGAAAAAATACACCAATGCCCCAATTATAACATTTAAACCTTTGGATTATCTCCATCATCTCTTTATCCCAGTTATATGGGCCAACATTCCCCTTTTAGGACTAAACAGGTTTGAATTGTGTTTCTGTTGATTACATCTAGAAGAATCTGAATATAAATGGATTCCTGGAAATACAAAGGATGTGGAATATAAAGTTGCTCATAGAAAAGGAATAAGTTTCCCAGTAGAGGTGATCTTGAGCTGGATTTTAAAGCATAAGAGGATAGCATCTTCCAGGTGATAGGAGTAGAAGAGAGAGGCATTCCGGGCACAAAGAATTGAATATACGGCCGGGCACAGTGGCTCACGCCTGTAATCCCAGCACTTTGGGAGGCTGACGCGGGTGGATCACGAGGTCAAGAGATCAAGACCATCCTGGTCAACATGGTGAAACCCCGTCTCTACTAAAAATGCAAAAATTAGCTGGGCATGGTGGCGCGTGCCTGTAATCCCAGCTACTCAGGAGGCTGAGTCAGGAGAATTGCCTGAACCCAGGAGGTGGAGGTTG
>CAUYOR010008729.1:0-33799 GCA_963573925.1 Callimico goeldii
CCGGTGGGGGTGGTGGGGGTTCGCCTCGATCCCGCACCTCCACTCCAGCCTGGTTAAAAAGACCCAAAAACCTAAAAAAAAAAAAAAAAAAAAAAAAAAAAAAAAAAAGCTAGTGAAATATTTGGCTTCATTTGCACATAGATACATATAAGTCTCCTTCATTCTCCAGTAGTTGCACGGTTCTGTTTATTACCTCTTACTGTTTGAATTTCAGGCAGGCTTCAATTCTTGCGACAAATCACACTGAAGTAAAATCCTTGTACATACATCTTTAATATGTATTTCTCAGATTACTCTTTTTCTTTTTTTTTGACAGAGTCTTTCTCTGTCACCCAGGCTGGAGTGCAGTGGTGCGATCTCAGCTCACTACAACCTCTGCCTGCAACCTCTGCCTCCCAGGTTCAAGTGATTCTCCTGCCTCAGCCTCCTGAGTAGCTGGGATTACAGGCGCATGCCACTACACCTGGCTAATTGTTTTGGGTGTGTATTTTTAGTAGAGAGGTGGTTTCACCATGTTGGCCAGGCTGCTTTCAAACTTGTGACTTCAAGTGATCCACCTGCCTCGGCCTCCCAAAGTGCTGGGATTACAGGCATGAGCCACCGCACCAGGCCCTCAGGTTACTCCTAGATGTGGCATGTATGGGTCTAGGGGCATGAACATTGAACATTGATAGATAATGCCAAATTCTCCTCCAAAAAGTTGTATTTTCTGATTTATACCCCCAACATGAACTGAGAAGGCCTACTGAGCTCACGTATCTTTTAAGTCAGTTGTCCCCAAACTTTTTGGCACCAGTGACTATTTCATGTAAGACAATTTTTCGACAAACTGGTGAGGAGGGAATGATTCAAGAATATTATACTTACTGTACACTTCATTTCTATTATTATTACACTGTAATATATAATGAAATAATGATACAACTCACCGTAATAGAGCATCAGTGGGAGTCCTGAGCTTGTTTTCCTGCATCTAGACTGTCCTATTTGGAGGTGATGGGAGACAGTGACAGGTCATCAGGCATCAGATCCTTATGAGGGGAACACAACCTAGGTCCCTTGCCTATGCAGTTCACAATAGGGTTCATGCTCCTATAAGAATCTAATGCTGCTGCTGATCTGTCAAGAGGCGGTAATGCAAGTGATGGAGAGTGTCGGTAAATACAGAGCTTTGCTCACTCACCCACTGCTCACCTCCTGCTGAGGGCCCGGTTCCTAACAGGCCACAGACCAATGTGGGTCCACGGCCTGGGGGCTGGGGACCCCTGTTTTAAGTCTTTTCTGGCATATGTTGAAAGATTTGTGGTCAAGGTGATTTTTACAATGATACTTTTGGTGTGTAAAATGCTCTGTGGCCAGGCGCGGTGGCTCACGCCTGTAATCCTAGCACTTTGGGAGGCCGAGGTGGGTGGATCACCTGAGGTCAGGATCCAAGACCAGCCTGGCCATCATGGTGAAACCCCATCTTTAAAAAAAATGCTCTGTGGTTTTCCAGGTATTTTTACATAGAATGCATATTTTCTCTGGGTCTTCAGAGTAGTCATAGAGTAAGTAGGAAAGGCTTTATTATTCCTGCTTTAGAAACTCAGCCCTAAAGACTTGCCCTGGGTTTCACTGCACGTCAGTGTCCATGCCTAAAGTGGGGCCCTTGAAATGCATCTCTGAATATCCTTCTACAAGCTGGAAGGACCAGCCATGAGAGGGCAAAGCCACTTGGGATAGGACCTCCCAGGGGTTTTGCAAGTCTTGCATTTATGCCACAGAATAAAGAATGACCTGATTAGGGGGTTCAATTTCTTGAGCTGAAATAAGTCCTCCTCTCTTCTGACTAAGCCATGCTGGGGAAGGAGGAAACAGGAGGCCCTGTGTGTTGCTGTGGGGGTCTGTCACAAAGCTCCAAGCGGGTAGTAGGTGGTGAGCTCAGGGTAGGTAGAAGGTGGTGAGCTCAAGCTCAAGGAGCAACATTGCTGTGAACTCTCCTTCTGCTCCATTCTCCAAAGCACCCCATTTGGGATTTGGGGAGGAGACTGACCCAGGAAACTCTCGTCCCCTTTTTGTTGGTGTCCTCTGAAATGAAACGCTATGAACTTGTTTGCACATTAACACATGGCTTCAATTGCACACAGTTATTAATATTTTTTGAAGTATAATTTAGTGATCCTCGAAAAAGAAAGACAATAGCATGCTTAGTGCTACTGTCAAATAGAAATTCACTTGGAATATTGGGAGGACATGCTTCGATAATCTGAGGCTTCCTTACTTCTACAGAGTAACTTAGGCAGGAAGATTTATTTTCTTTTCTTCTTTCTTTCTTGTTTTTTTTTCAATAGAGACAGAGTTTCATCGTGTCCCCCAGGCTGGTCTTGAACTTCTAAACTCAAGCAATCCACCCGCCTCAGCTCCCAAAGTGTTGGGATTACAAACATGAGCCACCGCCCCCAACCAGTTGCTTTTGATTGAGGTCGGAATGGAAAGTTCCATGTCAACATGGGCCAGCAGATAGCTAAGGCAAGGTGGAACACTTTGGAAGGGACAATCACTCACTGCATAAATATTGCATGGACTAGGACGACATTGCCCAATACAGAGGCCTCTAGCTCTCTGTGGCTCTTGAGCACTTGCAATGTGGACTGAATGTTTAATTTTATTTAATTTCAGTATTTAAGTTTGAAAATTGACTCTCCATTCAGTTACGGAAAACTTTTAAGTAAGTTTCATACAACTTGGGTATCTCATTATCTGGAAATGTTTTTCAATGTAAATTTTATGAAATATAAACCTTGTTATGGCATTTCTGATGAAAATTTAGCATCTGAATTTAGATATTCTTTATGTACAAAATACACACTGGCTTTTGAAGGCTTAGCAATGTGAAAAAAAGGCAAAATATCTGGATGATTTTTTATATTGATTATATTTTAAAGTGATAGTGTTTTTGAAATACTGAATTGAAATATATAAAAATTAATTTTATCTGTTTTGTGCTTTTACTTTTTTTTAAGGCACTAGACTGGATCACGTGTTTTTACATTTTTTTAATGTGGCTTCTAATAAATGGGAACTGTCTTGAGCATTCACTTATCCATTCATTTATCAAGCATTTATTGAGAAACTGATATTTGCCTAGCTCTGAGTAAGAGAAACAGCTACAAAACTCAGAAAAGCATATAAATTTGCTGCACATTGTATGAAAATATGTGTGTGTGCGTGTGTTTGTGATCCCACTGAAGTGTAATATTCCTTAAGACAAATATCAAATTTATTGTTATTTTTTCTTAGCATCACGAGTTAAACACTTAGCTCATTAAGTTACAGACGTTTTTGTTTGGTAATATATGTATTTAAGGCTCTAATTTTCTTATAAGTATTCCGTTAGCTGCATTCCCAAAGAGTTGATAAGTTGAGTTTTCTTCCTTTTTTTTTTTTTTTTTTTTTGAGATGGAATTTCGCTTTTGTTGCCCAAGCTGGAGTGCAATGGCACGATCTTGGCTTACTGCAACCTCCATCTCTGGGGTTCAAGTGATTCTCCTGCCTCAGCCTCCCAAGTAGCTGGGATTACAGGTGCGTGCCACCAAGCCCAGCTAATTTTTGTATTTTTAGTAGAGACGAGGTTTCGCCATGTTGGTCAGGCTGGTCTCGAATTCCTGACCTCAGGTGATCCACCCGCCTCAGCCTCCTAAAGTTCTGGGGTTATAGGTATAATCCAGGCCTCCGTGCTTGGCCACATTTTCTTAAATCTCTTTTATGGAAGAGACTACTAATTGCTCACACAAATCCTACTCCATTAGAAGTGGTTGGAATGGACTTTTTCGCAAACCCAATTAAAACTCTATTCAATTATATTTTATTAATAACCCTTGTAATGAAGGAAATGGCTCTCATACTAACTAGAGAGACAGGCCCCTTACCAATTATAATGAGACAGATTAGGACAAATCAAAAGGCATGTTATTTTTCTCTGGGAACAGGAGGCTTGTGAAACAGCAAAAAGACTACTTTGTAGATTGTTAAAAAATAATCGATGATGTTTATCTCTAATTTTTTGTATCAGGGTATAGCCACAAGCACTTTTCCGTAATACATTCCTAAGGACCAGCTCTCTGAGATAGGCAGATGAGATTCAGTGAAGAATGGAGGTTAAACCACCACCTGTCTGTCAATCAACCAAGAAATATTTATTGGACAAACTGAAAGGCCCTGGGAGAGATATTGTAAAGGATGGAAAGATGTTAAAAGTTGGAGGGATGGTCAGATGCAGTGGCTCACACCTCTAATCCCAGCACTTTGGGAGGCCAAGGCGGGTGGATCACGAGGTCAAGAGATCGAGACCATCCTGGCCAACATCTCTACTAAAAAATACAAAAATTAGCTGGGCATGGTGGCGCATGCCTGTAGTTCCAGCTATGCAGGAGGCTGAGGCAGGAGAATTGCTTGAACCCAGGAGGCAGTGAGCAGAGACTGCACCACTGCACTCCAGCCTGGCTCTTGGAGACAGAGCAAGACTCTGTCTCAAAAAAAAAAAAAAAAAAAAGTTGGAGGGATAACTAGTTATCAGGATCCTTACATATGTTGTTGCAGTTACTGTTCCCACTAGTCCTATGAGGTGGAGATTTGTGTTGGCCTTGAAGTAGTTCAACCAATCTACCCATGGCCATATAACCCTACCAAGGGGCTGAGCCAGGCATCTTGCCCAGGTCTCAGTATTAAACCTGATACACTGATTTCAGAAGTAGGATCTCTGTCCTCAAACAGCTTTATCTGGAGGAGATACAATATAAACAGTTGGCTGGGTGTGGTGGCTCACGCCTGTAATCCCAGCACTTTGGGAGGCCAAGGCAGGCAGATTACTTGAGGCCAGGAGTTTGAGACCAGCCTGGCCAACATGGTAAAACCCTGTCTCTACTAAAAATACAAAACTATCTGGGTATGGTGGCGCATGCCTGTAATTCTAGCTACTTGGGAGGCTAAGGTAGGAGAATTGCTTGAACCCAGGAGGTAGAGGTTACAGTGAGCCAAGATTGCGCTGTTGCACTCAAGCCTGGGCAACAAGAGTGAAACCCTGTCTCAAAAATAAATAAATAAATAAATGAACAGTGGAAGAGTGAAATCATAATCCAGCTGCTATCACACGTGGCTTTTGTGGGCTGCAGTGGGCTGAGAAGGACAGGCCAGAGGAAGAGGAAGGGAGAGCAGTTGAGGCTGGTGAGTGGCCTGAGCACAGACTCAGGGGAATGTCCATTCTGATGGTGCGGTCAGGGACTAATGGACGCAATGTCCAGCATCTATTTCCTCCGTGCTTGTTTCATATGCTTATGCTTTTTTCTCACTCTTCCATTTATCTGAAGCTGAGGAGTGTGGAGGGGTGGGAATGTAGTGTTCTTTTCGGCAAGTCATTTCCCATACAGGGTTGGATTTCCAGCATGGGGTGGGAGAGGGCTGGAGTTTTTAAGTGATTTCCATCTAAGCAAAGATGTGACAGTCAATGTGGAGTCAGGGTGAATTAAGAAGAACGTGGAGACCTGGTACCTTGAGCAGCATTTCTTCTTTTTTTTTTTTTGAGACAGAGTCTTGCTCTGTCACCAGACGCCAGGCTGGAGTGCAGTGGCCCTATCTCGGCTCACTGCAATCTCCGCCTCCTAGGTTCAAGCAATTCTCCTGCCTCAGCCTCCCAAGTAGCTGGGACTACAGATGTGCGCCACCACGCCCAGCTAATTTTTTTAAATATATATTTTTAGTAGAGATGGGGTTTCACTATGTTGGCCAGATGGTCTCGATCTCTTGACCTCGTGATCCTCCTGCCTCAGCCTCCCAAAGTGCTAAGATTACAGGAGTGAGCCACAGCGCCTAGTCCTTGAGCAGCATTTCCAGGATGCCAAACACATGTCAGCCCGGGTGGACCGAGAAGAGGGCAGAAGCAGGCACTCCTGGTATGGGGAGGAGCCAGGCAGAGAAGGGGGCATTGGCTTGGCAGGGTGGAAAGACTCCTGTGAGCCGTTGTCCCCTGTTCCAACTTCACAGGCAGTGTGGCGCAAACACAAGACGATGAGTCAGGAGAATGTGGCCCAATTCCCAGTTTTCCTCCGGTTGGTCACACCCTCAAATCACATCCCCACGTCAGCCTGGAATTCCCAACAAAGGGGAAGTGGTACACTCCTGACCAAGTTCCCGCCGGCAAAGGCGCTCACATGCCTGCAGACCACAGGTGAAGGGCCTTGGGTGGCTTATTGTTCCTCCTGTTTCTCCCAGCAGCTGCCAGGGTAGGGATTGTGCGAGGTGTGGAGGCAGGTGCCAGACCAGGTGGCCAACAGGCCATGTGCAGATGTGTCTCTTAGCTTCCAGTTCAGCACAGAGTTCATTCACGTGTTCCTGAGAGATACACATTAATGGTAAAAAAGTTTATTAAAATACGTTTCTAAAAGGTAAGACAATTTCCTTCAAAATCTGCCACCCAGATCCAACCACTGAAGACATTTTGGTGAATATCTTTGGAAAAGTATGCCTACTGTTTACAATACACATTTAATTTCTGTGGATAAAGTATAATACACACATTTATTTAAATATAAGAGTGGGATCCTGTTACACACGCTGCTTTGTAATCTGCTTGTCTCTCACTCGATAATTTTATGTGATGGACATTTTCTGTAACATGAAATATTATTTTGCAGTGCAATATTTATTTATTTATTTTTTGAGATGGAGTCTCGCTCTGTCACTCAGGCTGTAGTGCAATGGCATGATCTTGGCTCACTGCAACCTTCACCTCCCAGGTTCAAGTGATTCTCCTGCCTCAGCCTCCTGAGTAGCTGGGATTACAGGCTCCCACCACCACGTCCGGCTAATTTTTGTATTTCTAGTAGAGATGAGTTTTCACCATGTTGGCCAGGCTGGTCTCAAACTCCTGATCTCAGGTAATTTACCCACCTTGGCCTCCCAAAGTGCTGGGATTACAGGCTTGAGTCACCACACCCAGCCCAACGCAGTAGTTAATGATTGCCCATTCTCTAACTTCTGTTGATTGGGTGCTACTCCCACTGAAATCTGTCCCAGTTTTCACTCTGCATCACAGTGGAGCTGCTTTTTGGGCAGGGAAGGAAACAAAGAGGAGGGATGGGCACTATTTCTATTTGGGCCCCACAGAAGTTCTGAAAGAAGTTGGCTCCCCCACTGCCAGTGAGCAGAAAAGAAATATTGGGAGCTAAGAAATCTGGCCAAGGACAGTGGCTCACACCTATAATCTCAGCACTTTGGGAGAATGAGGTGGGACAATTACTTGACACTAGGAGTTCGAGACCAGCCTGGGCAACACGAGGAGATCCAGTCTCTACAAAATAATAATAATAAATTAGCTGGGAGTGGTGTTGCAAACCTGTAATCCCAACTACTTGGGAGGCTGAGGCAGGAGGTTCCCTTGAGCCCAGGAGTCTGAGGTTACAGTGAGATGTAGTGGTGCCACTGCACTCCAACCTGGGCAGCAGAGCAAGACTCTGTCTCAAAACGACAACGACAAAGAAGTCTGGCTTCTTCCTCTACTGCTTGCCTTGGAGAGGAGTTTGAGGCAGAGACAGAGCTTAATGCAAAACCAAACAAAAGGGTAAACGTGGGGGAGCTTGCCCGCCTCCCTCCAACCGGAAATTCCCTAGCAGCGACTCTCAGTTGGAAGGAAGGAAAGCAAGCCAGTTCGGAGTTGAATCTGACAATTCATAGTCAAGTGTGACTGACAAATACACATTCCCTAAATACTGGCAAAGGTATGTTGCTTTTGGAAGGGGATGTTTTCACTCCGGGAATCCATAATTGGTTGTTTTTAGAAAGATAAGGTGAGCTAGTTGCTCACTGCATCTTCCTCAGCTAACCCGAAGTTTGGAGGCCTGCTAATGCTTCATCACAGTAACAGTAAGGGCTGAATGTGGGGATAGAGAAAGCTCCTCCAGGAAAACAAAAATGAGAAGGATCTATTTTTGTCCAAGGGCGTATTGCCAAGAGAAATGCACCAATGTCAGCCCCACAAGGCACAACATGATCCAGAAAGTGGAGTCTGAACATGAGTCCACCACTTGCCAGTATAAATGGCCTTGCAAAACCCACTCAGCTGCCCAAGGGGTAGTGATAGAACCTTCCTGGTAGGGGTGTTAAAGATGTCAATGGTAAAAGCACATGAACCCTTAGCAGGGTGCCCAGTGTGCAGAAGGGCTCAGTGTGTTCCCAGAGTGTGCAGGGCTGACCAGAGAGAAGTGATCAGACCCTGGTCAGAGGAGGAAACGCTTCTCAACATAGGTAGGCCTAGATCTTTGGAGAGGTTCCAATGACACAAATGGGGTGGGTAAGACTTCACAGAAATGGTGCAGCTGCACAGAGGAACAGAGGCTGAGCTCTATGGGGAAACGTTGGCCTCGAGCTTTGTGTTCGGCTGGGGAGTGAATAGGAGTCAAGCCAGGAAATAAGGGCCTCAGATGCGGGCCCAAAGAGACTGTGCCCAGTTTGTTGAAGAAATGAGGAAATACCAGAGGCTTGGAGCACAGGCTCAAAGGGCAGGCATCCTTGGGTAGGAGTAACCAGGCAGATGTGGCGGGAGGAAGAGGAGACAGAGTGGGGGTCACAGGAGGCTGCAGTAATATCTAGGCAGGTAGTGGCCAGGGCACAGCGGATGCAAAAAAGCATGTGGGGGAGGGATGGACAGGGAGGGCTGGGCTGTCCTCACAGCCTGTGGCAGCAGAGCCCTTGCTCACTTGGCGTAAAGCTCTGCTGTCACTGTCTTGAAACTGAATCTGCTTTGAGCAAGAAGCCCCATGATTCTGACCTGCTTCTCTCAAATTGTGTGGCCAATCTTGAGAGGGAGACCAGCGAGATGTTTAGCTATGAAGAGGGGTAGAGGAGAGAAAGAACTGAAAAAGCTGTGGGGAATTTAAGAAGTAAGATGGTGTTTGGGAGACAACACACCAAGCGAGATAGGCCAGCCACGTGAGGAGACCCAAGATAGTGCTTTGGGAATTTGATCTTAGAGCTCAATAAAGAACTTTGAGCAATAGTTATTTTTTTAGAAATTATATCATCTTCCGGCTGGGCAAGGTGGCTCACGCCTGTGATCACAGCACTTTGGGAGGCTGAGGTGAGTGGATCACTTGAAGTCAGAAGTTTGAGACCAGCTTGACCAACACCATGAAACCCCATCTCTATTAAAAATACAAAAATTAGCTGGGTGGTGGTGCGCGCCTGTAATCCCAGCTACTCTGGAGTCTAAGGCAGGAGAATCGCTTGAATCCAGGAGGTGGAGGTTGCAGTGAGCTGAGATTGCACCACTGCACTCCAGCCTGGGTGACTTTGTTTCAAAAGAAAAAGAAATTTCACTTTATTTTAATGAAATACATTACTTCTGTAATTTAAATAATGAAATTAATAAAACCGTTTATTGAATAGTAACACATGAAACTTCAGCAGTGGGCACAGGAAAGAAATGTTTAAAAGGATCAAGAACCAAATCTGGAAGCCACTGTTAAGGATGAAATTGTGTCTCTCCAGCCAGGCATGGTGGCTCACACCAGTAATCCCAGCGTGTTAGGAGGCAGAGGCGGGAAAATCACTTGAAGCCAGGAGGTTGAGACTGGCCTGGGTAATACAGTGAGGCCCCATCTTTACAAAAAAAATGAAAATAGACAAATAAACAAACAAATAAATACATTGTGTCCCCCTACCTCTCAAAATTCATATGTTCAAGTCCTAACCCCTACTATCTCCAGAATGTGACTATATTTGGAGATAACGCAGTAACAGAGGTAATTAAGTTAAAACGAGGTCAGTAGGGAGGACCCTAATCCAATATGACTGCTGACTAAGAGGAGGAGATCAGGACACAGACACACACCAAGGGAGGACCTTGTGGAGACAAAGGGAGAAGCCGACATCTACAAGCTGAGAGAGGCCTCAGAAGGAAGGGGCCGGGTGTGGTGGTTCATTCCTATAATCCCAGGAATTTGGGAGGCTGAGGCGGGTGGATCACTTGAGGTCAGGAATTCGAGACTAGCCCGGCCAACATGGTAAAACCCAGTCTCTAGCAAAATACGAAAATTAGCCGGGCATGGTGGCATGGGACTGTAATCCCAGCTACTTGGGAGATTGAGGCAGGAGAATCACTTGAACCCGGGAGATGGAGGTTGCAGTGAGCCTAGATCATGCCATTGCGCTCCAGCCCAAGCGACTCCATCTCAAAAAAAAAAAAAAAAAAAAAAAGAAGGGACCAGCTCTGCGTGCTACTTGATCTTAGGCTTCCAGCCTCCAGAGCTTCGAGAAAGCGGACTCCTGTTGTTTAAACCCCCAGTCATGGTACCTTGTAATAGCAGCCCTGAAAGACTGACACAGCCATCTTCCTTAAGAAGAACAGGAACAAGTGGAAGAGTCCTCAGAGACAGCACAGAAGTATCAGAGAGGTTGTGGGACAGGCAGCAGGTGGAGTCACAGAAGCAAAGTGCATCCCCTGGATGAGGGATGGCTGCCTGTGTGAATTGCTAGGCGAGAGGTCAGTGAGGACTCTGAGCTGACAGAAAGCTGCTGGGTTTTGAAATCAGGAAGTTGCTGGTGACCTTTGGGAGAATGATGTCATTGGTGCAGTGGGGTGCGGGGAGTCAGGTGTATTAGGTCAGGGAGGGACACACACAATGGTCTGTAGTGGTGGTTCCTTACTTTCAAGAAGTTTCTGAGATGTGATAGGATAGTAGCTTGAGGGGAAGGCGGAATCAAGGGAAGGATTTTGTTAGATTAGGGTATCCCTCCTCCCTTTTGAGGAGAAATACCCTCAGAAAGGGAGCCCAGCCCTGGTCCGTGCTGACCAATGTATCTTTGTTAAATGACCCAGGAGCACCACACACAGTGTCTCACGCCTGTGATCCCAACTGTTTGGGAATTCGAGGTGGGAGGATCGTTTGAGTCCAGGAGTTCGAGACCAGCCTGGGCAACATGACAAAACTCCAGCTCTACAAAAAATAAAAAAAATAATTAGCCAGGTGTTGTGGCACATGCCTGTGGTCCCAGCTACTTGGGAGGATAAGTCGGGAGAATCGATTGAACCCCAGCAGTTGAGGTTGCAGTGAGCCATGATCATGCACTCCAGCTTGGACAACACAGTGTGACCCTGTCTCAAGAAAGAAGAGCAAGAAGGACAAGGGGAAGGGTGCAAGGCCCAGGTGGACAGCTAAACCCACAGCACTCGCTCAGTACAACATCTGGGGAAAATGAAGGGCCCTGGGCCGGGCATGGTGGCTCACGCCTATAATCCCAGCACTTTGGGAGGCCGAGGCAAGTGGATCACGAGGTCAAGAGATCGAGACCATCCTGGTCAACAAGGTGAAACCCCGTCTCTACTAAAAATACAAAAATTAGCTTGACATGGTGGCGTGCGCCCATAGTCCCAGCTACTCAGGAGGCTGAAGCAGGAGAATTGCTTGAACCTGGGAGACAGAGGTTGCGGTGAGCCATTGCACTCCAGCCTGGGTAACAAGAGCGAACTCCATCTCCTTTTTTTTTTTTCCATTTCAAAAAAAAAAAAGGAAAGAAAAGAAAAGAAGGGCCCTTTGCGCTGCCTCCAGTTCTGGGGCAAGGGGGCCTAGCACGGGCTCTTTCTCCTTCTTTAGCTCCACAGTTTCCCATAAAGCTCCTGATGCCACATTTCCTCTGATCTTAACCCCTTTGTAACTCCCCTTGGGGAATTAGGAGGGAGGGGCGGGACCGTCCCCATCCTCTCAGTTCCTAGCACTCGGGCTCCAGCATCTGTTAGGGGATACACAGCAGCAGAGCAGAGGCAGCCCGTTTTGAAGCCAGAAGTGAGACCTTCCTCCAGACCTGAGACAGGCAGGGCTCCTGCGCTCACAGAGGCTTGGAGATGCCCCCTGTGCTTCCCCTCCTCTGCTGAGAAAGCTGAATTCTTTCACTGCACTCCCAGGCCCAGGCTCCAGGCTGCTGCCTTGTTTTCTTGGGAGATGGATGCTGAATCTCCCGACACCCTCAGACTTAGCACCCTTCTCCTTGGCCAGTAGTTTTCAAACTTAAAGAAATGGCTAGGCCAGGCATGGTTGCTCACGCCTGTAATCCCAGCACTTTGGGAGGCTGAGGCTGGAGGATCACTGGAGGTCAGAAGTTCAAGACCAGCCTGGCCAACATGGTGAAACTCTATCTTTACTAAAAATACAAGAATTAGCTGGGTGTGGTGGCACCCGCCTATAGTCCCAGCTACTTGGAAGGCTGAGGTGGGAGAATTACTTAAAACCGGGAGGTGGTGGAGGTAGCAGTGAGCCGAGATTGCGCCACTGCACTTCAGCCTGGGCAACAGAGTCAGACTTCATCTCAAAATAAAAGGGCCAGGCACCTTGGCAGATGCCTGTAATCCCAACACTTTGGGAGGCCAAGGCGAGTGATCACCTGAGGTTAGGAGTTCAAGACCAGCCTGGTAAAACATGATAAAACTCCATCTCTACTAAAAGTACAAAAATTGGCTAGGTGTGGTGGCATGTGCCTGTAGTCCCAGCTACTCAAGAGGCTGAGGCAGGAGAATAGCTTGAACTTGGGAGGTGGAGGTTGCAGTGAGTTGAGATTGTGCTATGGCACTCTAGCCTGGGTGACAAGTGAAAAACTCCATTTTATGAAAAAAAAAAAAAAAAAAAAAAAAAAAGAAATGGCCAAACTCATCTTTCTTATAAATAATGCATTATAGAAATCCCTAAGTTAGCAAATGGCTAAAGTTGCATTTTATTAGTGCACATTCCCATTATAACATCAAATGTATTGTACTCACACATCATAAAGCCAAGCAAGGTGAATTACAGGTGTTTATAAAGGGAAAACATAGAAACTGGTGTTATGGGAAACCATTGTAACACAATGGTCAACTATAGAGCAGAATTTGCACCAGGTCTCTCTGCTTGGACATTATTTTCGGGTATACCAGAGGAAAGGCTATCAAATCAGCTTTGCAAATCACACTTGACAGTAACCATCATGAACACAGATCCAAAGATAGGGCCTGAAGCTTGATGGAGCCTTCAGGGGAGTCAGTCGTCCTTCTGGCCATTTTGTTTATCATTTGTTGCTGAGAATGAATGGGTAGAATAATCATTACAGGACTGATTTGTTGATAATATTAGTCATCGCCACCAAAGGTCAGATTTCTGTGAAGAATGCAGTTGCAAAATGGAGTTGCTTTGTTTTTAAACTACAAAATCTACATCATAATCACATCAATGAAAAGGCAAACATATTTCCCTTTGTGTCATGGGGCAAGGATATATTTTCCAGACTGATCCTGCTTGCAATGAACCCAACTGGGGAAAATACTGAAAGTCCATCTGAACTTCAAAGGAAGGAAAAACAGCAAAAGTGCATCTCACTTAGTGTGACTGCATTCCTATGAGTTTCTCAGAGCTTGGCGAGGTTTCACATAAAGCTTAATCACAGTGGGAAGATAAGAATAGCACGTAATGAGATTGTTGAAGTGCTGTAAGGGGAATGGGTGGGGGAATTTATGCGGTTTTAAAAATAGGAAGTTCTACCCTAGAGAGTGTATCATTTCTGAAGTGAAGGAAGTTCCAATAGGCTATTAGAAGAGTCTGAACCATAGCAATTGGATAATATGTTTTCAACACCTTTCTACTTCATGATAGTAAACACATGGCTTTTCACTAAATCCTACAGTTTGGATGTAAAGTTAACTAAAATGCACTCCAAGGTTGGCTGCTCTAAGATTTTGTTAAGCCAAAGAGAAACTCCTGTTTAGTTTTTGTAAAAGACAAGATTGGTTGCATATCAGAATTTTTTTCATTTAAAATGCAGGTTTTCAAATGTTTTAAACTTGGCGGGGTGGAATGGCAACACGGCAACATTGGTTATTAAACAGGTAAGCCGGCATGGCTAGAATGATGCGGGAAACGGCTTACTAAGAAGAGAAACTCTCGAGGTCGTAAAAAGCACCAAGGTGCTCTCTGGCTTTGGGTGTCTTCTCTCTGAGGTCATAGTGAAACAGTCAAATTTGCCTGAGTGAAGAAGCTCAGCTGATGTGTGGAGAGATGCCCTGCACAAATGTCTACTGCACTGCAGCCTGGTCACAGGCCCATCTCACCCGGGATGGCTCCAGTGTCTTCAGGCTCTAGAATCCTGCTGGGGAGTGGGAGAAGGCCTGAGTGGCCTGGTATCCTTCGTGCAGGGGGAATCCTCACCTCAGAAGCTGTAAAGAAGCCTCTCAGAGCTGGAAAATCCCCTAGACCATGATACAGCGATTCCTTAGGAAAGTAAGTGGGGGCGGGGACGAATAAAGATCGAATCATTATCTCAACCCAATGTTCAAGGAAAAGAAATAGACTCACTTGCCTTTCCATTCAAAGCTAGCATGCTGATGACTAAAATTTGACCATTATACCTTGTCTGCCGTCACATCAGTGCTACCAAAAGTGGAGCTTGCCAAAGGGTGGGGGCAATGATAAAGACCATGCATGGACTTTGGATAAAGACCACAAAGCCACACTGACTGGTTTGAACCCCGATACCTATCCTTGCTGGTTGTTGACTTGGGCAAGTCAATTCTCCTGTCTGTGTCTTGGTTCCCTCCTCTGGAGAAGAGGGGGAAGTCATGAGAGGGTCCTTGTGAGTTATCACTTGTAAAGACTAGGAAAGAGACCATGTGGAGAGCCTCCCAGGTCTCTGTGTAGTTCAGCCCAACACGCATCCACATATCTAGCACTGGCTGGCAGGGTTGGCAGGACCCTCCCGAAGGGTCCAGTTTGATACCAGGCATGCCCACCCACACCTCTTGACATACTCTTCCATCTTCATTTAAAATGCAGGTTTTCCAACTTATAAAAACTCCCTTGATATCGAGAGGGGAATGACAACACAGCCTTGCTGGTCATCAACAGCACAGGAAAGCAGGCAAGGGTGGAATGATGCTGGAAGCCACTGGGGCCAGTCTCCCGGCTTGCTTTCTCCACCCTGTGATTCTGTTTTGAGCTCCCCATACCTTCCTCCCTGCCCAGATCTTCTCTTGGAGAGGTCCTCAAGAGCTGCTCTAAGGCCCCCTCCTGTCTTTCTTTTCTACCTCCATTAAGCTACTTCATGCAACCCATAGGGCCCACAGCCAGCCACTCCAGGGCTCACACATTTCACCTGCAGCTCTGACCTCTGCTGAGCTCCAGGTGCAGAGTCAAGTCCACACTGCAAGGGTCCTTTAGGGTGCCTCAGAAGCACTACAAACCCAGGGAGTGAAAGCCCAGCTTATGCCTTTTGTACCCACATGTGGCCCTCCCCTGGGTCAGCCAGGGTCAAGGATCAACACAGCCATCCGTGCAGACCTGGTGAGCACCTACTCTATCCTTCACTTGTTCAGTGCCTCCACAAACCCCATCAGCTCTACCTCCAAAGCACCTTTCAAACAAATCTCTTAACCGGGCGGAGACCAGCCTGGCCAACATGGTGAAACTCCATCTCAACTAAAAATTCAAAAATTAGCTGGGCGTGGTGGCGTGTGCCTGTAATCCCAGTTACTTGGGAGGCTGAGGCAGGAGAATTACTTGAACCCAAGAAGCAGAGGTTGCAGTGAGCAGAGATGGTGCCACTGCACTCCAGCCTGGGTGACAGAGCAAGACTGTCTAAAAAAAACCAAATAAACCCAAAACCCAAATAAATCTCTCAAATATCTGTGCACTGCTCTCCCTCCTCAACTGGGGTGACCCAGGCCCATTCTCTGGCTCAGCTGTTGCCTCTGACTTTTCTATCTATATGTTCAACATAAATATAGTTGAGAAAAGGGCTAACAAACACACTGATAAATAATTCAAGTTGTTTTAGATAATCTAAGTACCATGAAGAAAAATACACCTGGGTAATTGATTGGAGAGTGACCAAGAGGGTGGCTGGGGAAGGCCCTGTGTGGAGATCATGCTGAGGATGGTGAGGAAGGGGACTCCAGGCCTGCCTCAAATGCACAGGTTCTGAGATGGGAGCACACTTGAAGGTTCAATGGTCGGATATTACAGGCTGGAGATAAGGGGGTGAGTGATGGGGATGTGGAGCTCACAAGGGCTGGCTCCTGTATGGTTCTGGAGGCCTTGGGGAGGAGTTCAAGTTTTATTCCAAAAGTGGCAACGGAAAGCCACTGATGACTTCTAAGCAGAGAATTAATATAGTTTGATGATGTTTATTAAGAAATTATCTCTCTGAGCCGGGCATGGTGGCTCACTCCTGTAATCCCAGCACTTTGGGAGGTCGAGGCGGGCGGATCACGAGGTCAGGACCATTCTGGCCAACATGGTGAAACCCTGTCTCTACTAAAATGCAAAAAATTAGCCAGGCGTGGTGGTAGGCACCTGTAGTCCCCACTACTTGGGAGACTGAGGCAGGGTAATCACTTGAACCCAGAAGGCAGATGTTGCAGTGAGCTGAGATCACACCACTGCACTCCAGCCTGGGAGACAGAGCAAAACTCCCTCTCAAAAAAAAAAAAAGAAAGAAAGAAAGAAAAAAGAAATGATCTCTCCATCAAGGCACAGTGGCTCACACCTGTGATCCCAATACTTTGCAAGGCTGAGGCCAGTGGATTGCTTGAGCTCAGAAGTTCAAGATCAGCATGGACAACTTGGTGAAACCCAGTCTCTACCAAAAATACAAAAAAATTACCCAGGTGTGGTAGGATATGCCTGTAGTCCCAGCTACTCAGGATCACATTAGGTAGCGGGTCAGACATGAGCAGGGCAGGAGAAGGCTCCCCCGACACCACCAGGAATGTCAGGTGATCATCAGGTGAGGTTCAAGATTGTTAACTGTCTCCCTAAAATAATAACTGGTCGTAGCCAGCTCCAGGGAAAGGCAGTCTCGCAGTAGTTAGGAAACATCTGAAACTGGTGATTAGCTGCTTCCTGATAAAATCTCAGGAGTTGATTGAGTGGGCTCAAGCATGCACATTAACTGGCCTATGACCATCTAGGGATATTCGACTGGCAGGGGAAGTGAGCATGCATGCAACTCCAGTAAACACACTGTGCATGTTCCTCTCCAAGTGCTGGCAGGCCACAGTATACATCGGACAGCCCACCCCAAAGGAAGAATCAGGGAGAAGGAACAACATATAAAACCCCAAGTCAAAGGTCAAATAGCACACTTGATTTCTTAAGTTGCCTGCTTGGCCCTTCTCCAAATTTTACTTCCTTTCATTCCTGCTCGAAAGCTTTTTAATAAACTTTCACTCCTGCTCTAAAACTTGCCTCAGTCTTGCCTTCTGCCTTCTGCCTCCTTGGTTGAATTCTTTCTTCTGAAGAGGCAAGAACTGAAGTTGCTGCAGACCTGTATGGATTTGCCACCGGTAACAGGGATGCTGAGAGGGGAGGACCACTGGAGCTGGGGAAGTCGAGGCTGCAGTGAGCCATTATTGTACCACTGCACTGGAGGCAAGGCCTGGGTGACAGAGCGAGGCCCTGCCTCAAAAACAAAAAACAGCAACAACAAAAATCTCTTTCTTTCTTTGTTCAGAATGTGTCTACTGAGAACTCACAAAAATGCCAGGTGGTAGGCAAATTACTGGTGACATGAAGCCATGTCAAACATAGAGTAAACCCAGAGGAAAAATGCTTCCACTCCGCATGATTCTGCATTCAATAGAGTGTTTGGTACATGTTTGTTCAGAAAATTAATGAGTGATGACCCTGAAATCCAGCTTCTACAGAGGCTGATCTCCATGGCCAGCTGGCCAGTGATTGCATGACTATCCACACAGACTCACAGGCCAGAAACTCAGGGATATCTTGACTTTCCTTTTCTCCGAATGGCTTGTCACCAAATCCAGTTCACTCTATCACCTAAGCGTCTCTCAAATCTGTTCCCCTGGTATTCTTAGGAGGTAACAAGCTGAGCCTCTCCTCGCCATGGCTAAGTGGCCACTCTCCATGATCCCTAAATCCAGCTCTGTTGGTTTATAACTTGAAGACCGTCTACAGCTCCCTATGTCAGGGGCTCAGGTCTAGCGAACACATCCAGGTGTCTTGGACCTATGACTTGTGGCTTTTCATACAGCAGTCAGTTACATAACGTCTCTGGGTTTGCTTGAGCTTATTTGTAAAGTGGGTGTGATGGTAACCACCGGATCTCCTTCACGTTGGGATAAAGTGGGTTGCCTCTCTTTGAGGGCCAGAAAACATCACGCACACGGGTAAATGTGAAGGATGATTGTGACTGGGGCTGGGAGTCTAACAGGCAGAAGGAGCTTCAGTCAAGGTGGAGAAACCAGCAGAGCTGGAGTGATTTTTTCTGCCTGACTGGAGCACACTCACTCCTTCCCATTTCCTGCAGCCCTGCTGGTGAGCCTGGTGAGAGTCTCCAGGCCCTGTGGAGACTCCCTAGCACAGCTGGAGCTGCAGCAGTGATGCTTCAGGCACCTGAACCTCAAAGGGTCATCGTGTTGTCGGCCTTTCATTCCCAGAGATATGATCTTTTGCCCTCAAATCCTAACTTGTCATCTCTACTCACAGGAGAGGTTAAGGTCTGCCGTGGAGCTGCTGACTCTGGATTCATACAGAAGAGAAGTTCTGGGAAGAGGCATCCTGAAAGCACTCCAAATCCTGAGACCTCAGGTCCCACTTTGTTCACTCAACCAAGTGACTGAGCATCTGGACAGGTGAAAACATTCCAAGACGCAGATCGCGCTAGAGCCTTTCTCTTAGTACCCAGAATCTGACACGTGTTGAATGAAGCTGCATTCGATGAAAAGGCTATCAGTTTGGCGTGTGTGGCCGTGCTGCCCTCAATTCTGCCCCTGGCCGATGTTAGTCCCCTCTGGAGCACACTGTTCACCTCCCCACTCACTCTCTGCTCTGCGCTGGCACCCATACAGTTTTTTTCACTTATTTTTCTTCTAGGTTTTCAAAAGGCACAAGCTGTGCATCTTCTGACCTTCCTCTGAGTCACACATTCTAGCCCATTTGTGCACTTGAGCTCTTGGCTACACGTTATAGTTCTTGTCTAAACCACGGCACGTGGGGGCTGAGAGGGAATGCACATTTGGTCAGCATCAACTCTGGTTTCCAGCACTTGCATCTCCCATGTCTCACTGACCCCAGGCCCTGAAAACATAGTCCCTCCTTTTACACAGACGAGAAGCAGAACTTTATTTACCATTGAGAGCTTGAGCATCCCTAGGGCAGCCCTGGGTTCAGATGCGAACTCACTTTCTCAGGGAAAAGATAGGTGAGTGATTTTGTTCATGAAGAATTCTGGCTTTTTTTTTTTTTTAAGAGAGAGAGAGAGAGAGAGAGAGAGAGAGAGAGGGAAGGGGTTTCACCAGACCAGAATGGTCTTGATCTCTTGACCTCGTGATCCGCCCACCTCGGCTTCCCAAAGTGCTGGGATTACAGGCATGAGGTACCACGCCCTCTTTTTGCTCTTGTTTAAAACACATAAGCTATTGAGATAAGATGGTTCAGTTAAGTTTTTTTGGCAACATTTTACCGCTCAGCTTCTACTATTTTCTACTTCCCTGGGCATGCCCTATTGCTTGTTCAAGAATTGTTAGGCTGTATCCTGTTTCAATAAGTTCTCTTATTAGCTCTGATCCAGATTCTCTGTGGCCAGCTGCTGCAATCTCTAAGATAATGCAAACAATACTTACTTCTGTTCTCAGTTGCTGATCTTTTTAAAAACTTTTTTCACAGAAACAAGAGACGGTTTTCACAGGTGGGGAGCTGTGGCCTTTCTCGCCCGAGGCTCACATCTGCCGGCAGAAGGGCAACAGACAATGCGGTTCAGAACTCAAGAGCCAGCGCTGTTCCAAGCAGCTCCGTGAAGCATTCGAGCACATTAGGAGCAGTCCTGGGCACCAGCACACTGTGACCCATGTGACACGCTCTTGCAGCTGGCTCTCTAGCAGCCCCACGCTGGAAGCTACTCAAATGTCCATCAGCTGTAGGATGGATAAATGAATGGTGGTGTATTCACATGATGGAATACCAGCCACCCGAGAGAAGGAGCTGTCTGTAGCTACAGGCAGCAATATGGATGAATGGCACAGACATAACATTGTGTGAAAGAAGCCAGATACAAAAGAGAACAGACTGCGTGATTCCATTTCCACAAAGTACAAAATCCGGCAAAACTTATCTATGGTGTTAGAATATTGATTACCTTGGGGGTGGGCAGTGACTGAAAGAGAGAATGAGGGGGCTTCTAGGATGTTGGTTGTGTTCTGGTTAAACAGGGGTGTTCAGTTTGTGAAAATACATTGAGCTGGACACCTATGATATATGCATCTTTCTGTATGTCTATTATTATTTTGAGATGGAGTTTTGCTCTGTAGCCCAGGCTGGAGTGCAATGGTGAGATCTCGGCTCACTGCAACCATGCCCTCTGTATGTGTTTCAATGACCCCTTGTGATTCGTTTGTCACTCAAAACTGCTGCCAATAAGCTACTCCTAGAGGATACTGAAAGATCCTTTTGTGTTTTTAAAAGAAATAACATGCTTAATCAAAAATTATCACAAATTGTGGAAGGAAATGGTATTGTAGGATCTCCATTTCTTTTTCTCCAGCAAAATTACATTTCCATAATTCAAGATCCAGTCACAAGGGCTTAAGCAAGACCTTGTGCCAGCAATCAGGCATGTATCGAATGCACTTTTGCCTTCCTAAGGTAAGTTCAATTAAGGAATAAAACTGTCATACAACATTCACAGGATAAAGTGTGATTCCTGAGTCTAATATTTCAAAGATTTTTTTTATGCAAGATAAAATAAGTCACAGATGACCACCTGCTATTTCCCTAGGGATCCCTTCATCTTGGAAGAAATGCTGATGCATTGTCCCAGGTTGGCCATCACTAAGAAATGGAGACATCAGAATGCTCCTGGACCAAGCCACCTCTGTGAGCTTTGTTTCAGTTTTAATTTTCACTGAAAATAATAGACATGTAGCTGGGCACCATGGCTCATGCCTGTAATCCCAGCACTTTGGGAGGCCAAGGCAGGCAGATCATGAGGTCAGAAGATTGAGACCATCCTGGCCAACATGGTGAAACCCCATCTCTATTAAAATACAAAATATTAGCCGGGTGTGGTGGCACATGCCTACAGTCCTAGCTACTCAGGAGGCCAAGACAGAAGTATCCCTTGAACCTGGGAGGCGGAGGTTGCAGTGAGCCGAGATTGCACCACTGCACTCCAGCCTGTGCCAGAGTGAGACTCCGTCATCTCAAAAAATAAAAAACCATACGTTCTCCTAACATCAGCTAACCATCTCGTGTGAGGTCTCTGAAATGCAATACTTGAATACTGCTGCAGTACTTTTCAGGTGACTGAAGGAAAAATCAAAGCTTCCATTTTGTGGTTTTGAAATATACAGTGTTACTGAAATATAGCTTTAATTCAAGACCTATAGGATGAGTCATTGCTGTGGTTGTTTCCAGCAGTAATTTGAATTTCACCTTAACTCTAATACTGATGTCATATTTAATTGATATATTCTAATAATGTGTCTGCAAAATTTTCCCCAACACAACTCCAAGTCACAGTCATCTGCAATTCTTTAGATGTTTTCTCTTTAGAGTCCACCCTCAAAGGCTGCTGGGACACAGCTTACGTTAACAGGAGGCTCTTGCAGGAGCCAAGCTCAGTTTGCCTTTTGCTGCATTCAAGTCTCCAAGCTTGTGGTCCTGAGTTATGACCTGCCTTTAAAATAAACCATCTCTGGCCAAGTGCAGTGGTTTAGGCCTGTAATCTCAGCACCTTGAGAGGCCATGGCAGGCAGATCACCTGAGGTCGGGAGTACAAGAACAACCTGACCAACATGGAGAAATCCTGTTTCTATGAAAAATACAAAATTGGCCTGGCATGGTGGCCCACGCCTGTAATCCCAGCTACTTGGGAGGCTGAAAAGCAGGAGAATAACTTGAACCTGGGAGGCAGAGGTTGTGGTGAGCCGAGATCACGCCATTGCACTCCAGCCTGGGCAACAAGAGCAAAACTTCATCTCAAAATAAAAATAAAAATAAACCATCTCTTTGGTGCTATGATTTTTCTAAAATTTTTTTATTTTTTTATGGATCATAGGAAATAATGGTGCTATGTTAACCTCTCAAAATGCGTTCCTGTCAAAACCATCATGTTGACTTTAAAAATCACGCGCCCTTGGCCTCTGTCAAACTCTCCTGTCAACTTCAGGCTGGCTTTTGGAAGTATTTGATAAGGTGGCTGTTCCGGTGTTCATCATTAACTGCAGAGCTGAAGAAAGAAAGACCATGAGCTCAGATCACCACATGCCTCAGTGAAACTTCTGAAGCCGTGACCAACCCAGAAATCTGATGATTAGTTTCAGGCACAGAGGGGAACAGAAACAAGAAGCTTGGGGAAAACTAATAACTGTAGCAGGTGAGAGGTGGCCCAGCTCTGTTTAATCGTTTCTATGAAACAATACACACATGGGTCCAGAGTCCAGGAGGCTTCCATGTTATCTATTTCTATTTTTTTCTTTCTTCTTTCTCTCTCTCTCTCTCTCTCTTTCTCTTTCTCTTTCTTCCTTTCTTTCCTTTCTTTCGAGATGGGGTTTCACCATGTTGGTCAGGCTGGTCTTGAACTCCTGACCTTGTGATCCACCCACCTCGGCCTCCCAAAGTGCTGGGATTGCAGGCATGAGCCACCATACCTGGCCTATTTTTTAATTTTTTAATTTTTGAGACAGAGTCTCTCTCTCTCTGTTGCCCAGGCTGGAGTGCAGCGGTGCCATCTCAGCTCACTGCAACCTCTGCCCTCCCAGGTTCAAGCAGTTCTCTGCCTCAGCCTCTCAAGTAGCTGGGACTACATGCGCCTGCCTCCATGTCCAGCTAATTTTTGTATTTTTAGTAGAGATGGGGTTTTACCATATTGGCCAGGCTGGTCTTGAACGCCTGACCTTGTGATCCACCTGCCTCAGCCTCCCAAAGTGCTGGAATTATAGGCATGAGCCACTGTGCCAAGCCTATTTATGTATTTATTTATTTTGAGATAGGGTGTTGCTGTACTGCCCAGACTAGAGTACAGTGGTATGATTATAGCTCACTGCAGCCTTGATCTCCCACGTCGCTCTGACTCAGCCTCCCAGGTAGCTGGGATTACAGGCATGTGCCGCCATATCCAGCTAATTAAAAAAAATTTTTTTTTTTTTGGTCTTTTTCTGCGACAGAGTTTCGCTCTTGTTACCCAGGCTGGAGTGCAATGGTGCCATCTCGGCTCACTATCTTTTGCCTCCTGGGTTCAAGCAATTCTCCTGCCTCAGCCTCCCAAGTAGCTGGGATTACAGGCATGTGCCACCATACCTGGCTAATTTTGTGTTTTTAGTAGAGATGAGGTTTCTCCATGTTGGTCAGGCTGGTCTTGAACTCCTGACCTCAGGTGATCCCCTCACCTTAGCCTCCCAAAATTCTGGAATTACAGGTTCAATTTAGGCCACTCCACCCAGCCTAATTTTTAAATTTTTAGTAAAGACAAAGTCTCACTGTGTGTACCCAGGCTGGCCTCTAACACCTGAGCTCAAGTAATTCTCCCGCCTCAGCATCCCAAAGTGCTAGGATTACAGGTGTGAGCCACTGCACCCGGCCTATCGGTCTATTTATTTCAAGATTTACTTTCTCTTTTTTTTTTATTTTTCATTTTTTTTAAAGATGGGGCTTCACCATGATGGCCAGGCTGGTCTTGAACTCCTGATCTCAGGTGATCCACCCACCTCAGCCTCCCAAAGTGCTAGGATTACAGGTGTGAGCCACCGCGACTGGCAAGATTTACTTTCGCTAAAAAAAGAGAAATATAAGTTCCTAGGTGTGTGTCCCAGTGCCTGAGCAGGTGCTTTCTGCCATTTCGAGAGGAAACAGCAAGTCGTGTCTGTGAAAGATGGGCCTGTCGGCAATGCTATCTGTGTGGATGCTAGGGATGACAGAGGCTGGGTCTGACTGTGCATGTGGGGGCCTAGGGCAGGTGGTGCCTGTGCCACACCTGGGGGCCTGAGGTCCTTCCAACCTAAGCAGTTGGACGGACGGGAGTTGGAGAGGGTTCAATGAGAGCGCTGACTTTGTTGTTGTTCTGCTGTTTTTGATGCATGGCTATAGCATTTGCTCGTGACATCTCAAGTCAGGGGATGTGAATCTGGGATTCTCTCCCAGCCACTCTTGGCTCCCCACGGGGAATCCTTTCACATCTCATTAGACTTGCCTGCCGCCATCTGGATCAAGTCGACCTTGATCTGAATCGGGCGGGAGGGGGTAGGTGAGCAGAGGGAGGTGCGTGATGCTGCTCTTTGCAAAGAAGCCGGCCTGCCTGTGTCCCAAGAGCAAAGAGTTGAAGAGCTGGGACTTAAAGTGCAGCTGGCCTGAATTCCAAGCCCAGCTCTGCTGTTTACTGCATCATTTTGGGCAAGCTACTCAACTTCTCTGCATCCCGGTTTCCTTGCTCATGAAGTGAAGTTGCCAAGACTTACTTCAAGAGTTGCTGGGAGGTTTAAATGGGGGCGAGAGATGCAAACACTTAGCCAGAACCTGGCACTTGGTCAGGCCTCAGGAAATGTTGGCTTAAAAAACTCCTTGATGCTGCCCAAGGTGCTCCCCTCAGGTTTGCACCTTTTTTTACTGCTTCAGTGTTTTCTTTTTCTTTTTTTTTTTTTTTTGAGACAGAATTTTGCTTTTGTTGCCCAGGCTTCTAGCCTCAGGCCCCCAGGCTTCTAGCTATCTCAGCTCACTGCAATGGCGCTATCTCAGCTCACTGCAACCCCTGCCTCCTGGGTTCAAGTGATACTCCTGCCTCAGCCTGCCAAGTAGCTGGGATTACAGGCATGCGCCACCACACCCAGCTATTTGTTTTCTGTGTTTTTAGTAGAGATGGGGTTTCTCCATGTTGGTCAGGCTGGTCTCCAACTCCCGGCCTCAGGTGATCCACCTGCCTTGGCCTCCCAAAGTGCTGAGACTACAGGTGTGAGCCACCATGCCTGGCCTGCTTCAGTGTTTTCTAATCATCAGATGTTGAGGTTGAAATGGGGTCTTGGCATCAGTGTAGCCCCCAACTCACCTGCTTTCGAACCTCCCTTTTCTGTGTTGCTGGTAGGTGGCCGTTCATCCCTGCTAGGACTCAGCTAGGAAAGGGAACCACATAAATTCACAAAGCAACCCCTTTTTGTTGTCCCTCAGTTCTGGAAGGGTTTTCTTTGCACTAAAGTGAAATCTGCCTCTCTTACAATTTCTTCACATAATTTTGAGTTTCAACCTCTTTCCTTTCCTCTCTCTTCCACATGACAGCCTTTCAAAGTTTTGGAATAGCACTTTTCCCTTTTATATCTAATTGTCATGGAAGCACTCTTTTTTCCCCCCTTTTGCCTCAGGTTAACTCTCCTAAAACTTAAGCACTGTTTTGATTTTTCTTTTTGAGACGGAGTCTCACTCTGTTGCCTAGGCTGGAGTGCAATGGCACGATCTCAGCTCATTGTGACCTCCACCTCCCAGAACTACGAGATTCTCCTGCCTCAGCCTCCTGAGTAGCTGGGATTATAAGCATCCACCATCACACCCAGCTAATATTTGTGTTTTCAGTAGAGACAGGTTTCACCATGTTGGCCAGGCTGGTTTCAAACTCCTGACCTCAGGTAATCCACCTGCCTTGGCCTCCCAAAGTGATGGGATTACAGGTGTGAACCACTGTGTCCAGCCTTTTTTTTAAAGACATAGTCTTGCTCAGTTGCCCAGGCTGGAGTGCGGTGGTGTGATCTCAGCTCACTGCAACCTCTGCCTCCCAGGTTCAAGCGATTCTTCTACCTCAGCCTCCTGAGTAGCTGGGATTACAGGCACGTGCCACCATGCCCGGTTAATTTTTGTATTTTTAATAGGGATGGGGTTTCATCATGTTGGCCAGGCTCTCAAACTCCTGACCTCATGATCTTCCCTCCTTGGCCTCCCAAAGTACTGGGATTACAGGCATGAGCCACCACTTCTGGCCTGGGAACAATATGTTTGTGGAAGACAAATCTGTGACCATCTTTACCAACATATCAGGGAAGCAGAGTAGACTGATCCCAGGATCAAACTATACCTGAAACCACCAGAACTTCGACACCCCCTGTACACAGGCCTCTCCACACTCTTTGTTGTTGTTGCTGTTTGAAGCTAGTTTGAGTTGGTTTTTTGTCACTTGCAACCAAAGGAATTCTGGTTTATCCAGACGGAAAGTTCCCCAAACAGGACTCAAGGGACTTGGTGTGTTCCTTCCTCACTCCGTAGTCTCTCTTATGGATATCCAGTGCTGTGTCATTGTCAGAATAGAGAAGGGCTTTTTCATTCTTAGCACCCCTTGAACCTCAGAGACGGGGGAAGAATCCAGATTTTTTTCTTTCCAACTACTGAAGTGGACTAATCTGGGTCAGGGTGTATTTCAACCAAATGTGAAATACGAAACATGAGCAACAACCCACAAATCCTGTTTGCTGACCAGCCAGAGCAAGAAAAACAGAAGTCAAGGGATGGAGCTGTTACATGGGTAGAGCGACACCCGCCAAGAGTTGCAGCAGAACACAGGAGTTCAGTCTCCTCTCTCTGGCTCTGACCAATAGGTTTTCTGCAGAACTGAAATTTGCAAGATTTGCTCAGGGGAGAGACCTTGTTTCCTTTTCCTTTTATTTCATAAAAGGAAACTTTTTTTAAAAGTATCGAGTGAAATGTATAACCAAACATCTGTAAGAATCTAAGACACATACACTCACTGTGTTAGTTTGCAAAGGCTGCTATGCAGACTGGGGGTTTAAAAAACAGCAATTTATTTTCTTATGGTTCTGGTGGAGGCTGGAAGTTCAAGATCAACCTGTGGGCAGGGTTGGTTTCTTCTCAGGCTTCTCTCCGTGGCTCATAGATGGTCCCCTTCTCCTGTGTCTTCACCTGGCCTTCCTCTGTGTGTGTGTCTGCGGCCTAATGTCCTCTTCTTGTAAGGATGGCAGTCATTTTGGATTAGGGCCCTCCCTAATGGACTCATTTAAGCTTGATTACCTTCTCAAAGACCTACCTCCAAATGCAGTCACATTCTGGGTTACTGTGGGCTACAGCTTCAACATACAAATTTGGAGGGACCTAATTCAGCCCATAAAACTCACCAATAATAAACTTTTGGATGCTCCAGCCAACTATCAATTGCACAATGTTTAGGAAATTTGGAATACTTGATAGCCTTCATTTCTCTTAGAAATTGGATCAACAGGCTCTATAATTCTTGGAGAACATGATTGCTTCATTGGAGCAGATAAAAACAGAGGCAGGTAAGGAACACCACACTGCAGAGGCAGCCCCAGGCAAGTCTGCTGAGAGAAAGAGGAAAGCCAATTCCCCCAGCAGAAGGGACTCACCTTGACGAAGAACTCAGTGGAATCCTAGACCTCACCCTTTCTCAGACTGATTACTTATGCTCCTTGGGGCCAGGGTTGGATAAGGGGCTCAGAGGTTCACCTGGGCTACTCTTCCTTCAAAAAGTTTCCTCTCCAGGGAGCTCAGTGAGTTCTGTTCTAGGCACATTTACATTTGAAAAGCACTGAGGTGAAAGAATGAGGAAAGAAAAGGCACAGTTCCTGTCTTTGATCTTTTGAAACAAACTTGAAGATTTGGCAAATTGCCCAGATAAAAAATAGATAATTATATACAACATCAACATAGGTTGCATATAACACAAGAGGTTATTTTTACTTGAAAAACTGCAATTTGCAATTGGAGTGAAGGACAACTGAAATATTTCAAACGTGCCAATGGAGGATTCCATTTAAAGTAATCCTATATTGGATCTTTATTTTTTAAGTCAATCTACTGCCACTATTTTGTTGGTGAAAGAGATTATGATTTTCGTGTTAAACAACACAGCCCAGAGGAGCCGTCGGAGAAGAAAGAACGAATCTGGGATGGGGCTAACTGGCTCTTGCCTCATTCAACACCCAGCAGATCTTTGTTCTGTCCTTTCAACTCCAGGAGCTCCCTTTCCTACATTGGGAACTTTGCGTCTGCTGTATCCTGTGCTTGAAACCTGTTTTCCTCATAATTCCAGTGACTTACTAATTTTCATCATTCACATCTCAACTCAAATGCCACACATCGGTAGAGAGGCTTCCCCCATTCCCCATTCTAATCCCAACTGTGTCCCAGGGATTCTCCAAGTGTGGTACCCAGACCACCAGCAGCAGCCTCACTTGGAAACCCATTAGAAATGCAAATTCAGGCCCAGGCAGTGGCTCATGCTTGTAATCCCAGCACTTTGGGAGGCCAGGGTGGGGGGATTGCTGGAGACCAGCCTAGACAGTATTGTGAAAAAAAATTAGCCGGGCATGGTGGAAGCACCTGTAGTGCCAGCTACTTGGGAGGCTGAGGAAGAAGAATTGTTTGAGCCCAGGAGGTGGAGGTTGCTGTGAGCCGAGATTATGCCATTGCACTTCAGTCTGCCTCAAAGGTGGGGGGCAGGGGAAAAAAGAAAGAAATGCAAATTCCCTGGCCCTACTCCAGACCTATTGGACCAGGAGCCCTGAGGGTGGGGCCCAGCTGCCCAAGTTTGAGGACCACTGTTTTGTCCCATTCCTTGAAATTTTGTCTCCATAGTTCCTATCACTCTCAGAAATTACCTGAAAAAAACAAAACAAAACAAAACAAAAAAACTGTTGGCCAAGCACAGTGGCTTGCACCTGTAATTCCAGCAGTTTGGGAGGCCAAGGAGGGTAGATCACCTGAGGTTAGGAGAACAGCCTGCCCAACATGGTGAAATCGTGACTCTACTAAAAATACAAAAATTAGCCAGTAATCCTGAGGGAGGAGACCCTTAATTACCCTCAAGTATCTAAGAGCATCCCCCATGACTCCCCGCTTTGACTTCCACAGTGCATTTAATAGGAGAAGCCTGGCAGACCGGGTGCCACTTTTAATCGCCCTCCTATAGATCACAGGCATGGTGTGGAGGAATCTTTCTGGAAGACATTTTTTTTACTTAAACAAGATCAAACCCCCACCTAAGTCACTATATCCCATGCCTACTCCATGGTCCAAGACTCTTTCACATGTAATGTCTAGAGTTGTAAGCCTTTAAAAGGGCAGGGACTTTCTCTGTGAGCTCAAACTTGGCTGTTAGGCAACTATGCTGCCTTGCTCCCAGCTGAATAAATCACCCCTTCCTTCTCAGTTCGGTGTTCGAGAGGTCTGTTTTGCCGCCTGTCCTGCTTCAATTCCAGCACGCCTGTAATCCCAGCTACTCGGGAAGCTGACGTAGGAGAATCGCTTGAAGCTGAGAGGTGGAGGTTGCAGCAGAGATTGCATCACCGCCTGGGCACTCCAGCCTGGGCAACAAGAGTGAAATTCCGTCTCAAAAAAAAAAAAACCCCAGAAAACTGTCACTTTATATTAGTCAGGCATGGTGGTGGGTGCCTGAAGTCACAGCTACTCAGAAGGCAAAAGCACAAGAATAAATTGAGCGTGAGAGGCAGAGGTTCCAATGAGCCAACATTGTGGCACTGCATTCCAGCCTGGGTGACAGAGCAAGACTCCATCACAAAAAAAAAAAAAAATTGTCACATTATAACTGTACATATTTATGGGATACAATTTGATATTTACCTACCCCTATATGTTGTACAATGATCAAGTCAGAGTAGTTATCATATTCATCACCTCATGCATTTGTCATTTCTTTGTCATGAGAACATTCGAAAACCTCTCTTCTAGCTCTAGGGTGGTATACAATACCTCACAATTAACCGTAGTCAGTTCCCCCAGACTCATAATCACTGTTCTATACTCTGCTTCTATGAGATCACCTTTATTTTTTAATTCCACATATGAGTGAGATCATGTGGTGTTTGTCTTTCTGTATCTGGCTTATTTCACTTAACACAGTGTCCTCCAGGTACAGCCATGTTGTCACAAATGACAGGATTTCATTCTTTTCTATGACAATAGAATTTTGGCATCCTTATATACCACATTTTCTTTACCACTCATCTGTCAATGGACACTTAGGTTGATTTCATGTCTAGGCTATTGTAAATGGTACTGCAGTAAAGATGGGAGTGCAGAGATCTCTTCAACCAACATACTGATTTTACTTCCTTTTTTTTTTTTGAGACGGATGCTGGCTCTGTCAGCCAGGCTGGAGTACAGTGGTGTGATCTCAGCTTACTGCAACCTCTGCCTTCTGGGTTCAAGCGATTCTCCTGCCTCAGCCTCTTGAGTAGCTGGGATTACAGGTGTGCGCCACCATGCCTGGCTAATATTTTGTATTTTTAGTAGAGACGGGGTTTCACCATGTTGGTCAGGCTGGTCTCAAACTCCTGACCTCAAGTGATCCATCTGCTATGGCTTTCCATTACAGGCCTGAGCCACTGTGCCTGGCTCCTTGGATATATATCCAGCAGTGAGAGTGTTAGATCATACTATAATTCAATTTTTATTTTGGGGAAAACCCTATGCTGATTTCCATAATAGCTGTACTAATTTACGTTCTTATCAACAGTGTGCAGGTGTTCCCTTTTCTTCGCGTCCTCACCAACACTTGTTTTCCTTTGTCTTTTTGATAAGAGCCATTCTAAATGGAAGGAGGTGGTATCTCATTGTGGTTTTGATTTACATTTCTCTGACATTTAGTGATGTTGAGCATTTCTTCATGTACCTGTTGTCCATTTGTATTTCTTTTAAGAAATGTCTATTAACGTTTTTTCTGCCCATTTTTATATCGGGTTATTTGTTTTATTGCTGTTGAGTTGCTTAAATTCCTTATATATTTCTGAATAATAACCCCTTGTCGGATGGTTTGCAGACATTTTCTTCCAAACTTATAAGAGAGTGTAGGTTTTCTCTTCACTTTGTTAATCATTTCCTTTGTTATACAAAAGCTTTTTAATTTCATGTGGTACTATTTGTCTATTTTTGCTTTTATTACCTGTGCTTCTGAATTCTTTTTAAAAAAAATCCTTGCTAGCTTAGTGTTGTGAAGTGATTCCCCAGTGTTTTCTTCTAGTAGTTTTATAGTTTCAGGTTTTAAGTCTTCGATACATTTTGTGTTGATTTTTGTATATGATTAGAGATAGGGGTCTAATTTCATTCTTCTGCATGTAGATATTCAATCTATTTTATTTTATTTTATTTTTGAGAGAGGGTCTCACTCTATTGCCTAGGCTGGAGTGCAGTGGCGCTATCTTGGCTCACTGCAACCTCCACCTCCCGGGTTCAAGTCATTCTCCTGTCTCACCCTCCCTAGAATATTCAATTTATTAAAGGGACGATCTTTTCTCCAATGTGTGCTCTTGGTATCTTTGTCAAAAATCAGTTGGCTGTAGGTGCCTGAATTTATTTCTAGGCTCTCTATTCTGTTCCATTGCTTTACGTGTTTGTTTACAGGCCAGTACCATGTTGCTCTGGTTACTTCAGCTTTGTAGTATGTTTTAAAATCAGGTAGTGTGATGCCTCCAACTTTGTTCATTTTGCTCAGAATTGCTTCAGTCTTTTGGGGTCTTTTGTGGTTCCATATGAATTTTAGGATTTTTTTTTTCTATTTCTGTGAAGAATGTCTTTGATATTTTGATAGGGACCGCATTAAATCTGTGGCTATCTTTGGGTAGTATGGTCATTTTCACAATATTAATTATTCTAATCCATGAACACAACGTATCTTTTCATTTATTTGTGTCTTCTAAAATATTTTTCATTAATGCTTTATAGTTTTTAGTATAGAGATATTTCACCTTCTTCATTAAGTTTATTCCTAGGTATCTCTTTTATTTTTGGTAGCTGTTGTAAATGGAATTGTTTTCTTTTTTTTTTTTTTAATAGTTCACTATTAGTATATACAAACACTGCCAATTTTTATATGTTGATTTTTTATTCTTCAGCTTTACTGAATTCATTTATTAGTTCTAAGAGTTTTTTTTTTTTTTTTTTTTTTTGCGTGTGCGGCATCTTCAGAGTTTTCCACATATAAGATTATGTCATCTGCAAACAGAGGAATTATCTGACTTATTTGTTCATTCCTTGCCCACCTCCCCTTACTAGAATTAGTCTCATAAGGAGGGAGGAAACCTCTTTTGCCTCGATGCTATAAACCCTGAACAGTGCCTGGCATGTAGTGAGGACTCAATAAATACTGGCTGAATAAATGAATGAATGATCTGATGGAAAGACAAGATGAGGGGAACCTCTGGGGTTGGACTGTCTGGGTTGAACTCTGACTCCGGTTCTTGCCAACTGTGTGACCAGTTATCTGAGCTTCCTAAGACTGTTTCTTCCTTTGTAAAATGGGGTAGAGATATGACCTATCTTAAGGTTGCTGGGAGATAAAATGAGGTAATTGAAACAAGTGCTTCAGAAGTGTTTAATAAATGTCTATTATCATTATTAGCTAGTTTCCTCCTTCCTTAAGGTAAACAGAGCAAAGGGGGACTCCCTGAGGAATGAGGGATGAGAAGGAATTTGAACGGGCAAATGAAGCCATTCGTAGGCAATGGGAAAGGATAATTGGAGGTTGAAACTGTGTTCACAGGAGCTCTGGGACAGATGGCTACAAAGAAGTAGAATATTTGGTAAAGGAAACCTGATGAACTTGGAGAAAGAACCAACACTCATAAACCTGGAGTTCTGAGGATCAGAAATGAGATCCTGAAGTGGGGCGGGTGGCCCTGGAGAGTTCTGAAGGGTACACTACCCCAGAATCATCAATATCTCCCATGTGAATTTCTCCCCTCCTGAACAGGCATGAGGTTCTGTCTTTTCCTCCTTGGATTATTTGCCATTTAGAGCAGTAAAGAGACTGGTCCCTGCTTTCCTCTGAGTGTGCTTTCTCACTTAAAAGGAGAGGTTTCAGCTCAGAGCTGACTTCATTTAAAGATGCCGTTAAAACTGTTATTCTTTATGGCAACTAGAGGAAGAGATGAGTTGGAGAGCTTTGCCCAGATCCCCAGGTTTCTCCATATCTTCAAATTTGTCTTAATTACTGAAGAAAAGTGGCATGACATAACACCTCATTCTTCTTTCTGAATTCCAAGGCCCAATGCAGTATGTTGTAGCAAATATTGTGGTAATGTGTCCTAACTTTTTTTTTTCTGAGATGGAGTCTCACTCTGTTGCCCAGGCTGGAGGGTAATGGTGTGATCTTGGCTCACTGCAACCTCCTCCTCCTGGGTTTAAGTTGTTCTCCTGCCTTAGCCTCCCAAGTATCTGGGATTACAGAAGCATGCCACCACGCCCAGCTAATTTGTTTAATTTTAGTAGAGATAGGGTTTCACCATGTTGGCTAGGCTGGTCTCAACCTCCTGACTTTGTGATCCACCCACCTTGGCCTCCCAAAGTGCTGAGATTACAGGCGTGAGTCACTGCGCCTGGCCTGTGTCCTAATTTAATAATATTCTGCAGATTATAAAAATATGGACATCCAAAGAGAGAATTTAAGCAGTGACTAAAGATGTCTTTCTTTCTTTTTATCCAAAAAGATTTGAAGCAGCATGCTTTTAAATAGTTAGGTTTCCCTGACCTGTACATTTAAAATGCATTTAATTTTTTTTTTATTGCATTTTAGGTTTGGGGGTACATGTGCAGAACATGCAAGATAGTTGCATAGGTACATATATGGCAGTGTGTTTTGCTGCCTTCCTCCCCTTTACCCACATTTGACATTTATTCCCAGGCTATCCCTCCCCAGCTCCCCCCCCACCGCTGTCCCTCTCCTATTCCCCCCCAATAGACCCCAGTGTGTAGTACTCCCTTCCCTGTGTCCATGTGTTCTCATTTTTCATCACCCGCGTATAAGTGAGAATATGTGGTATTTCATTTTCTGT
>CAUYOR010008732.1:0-16923 GCA_963573925.1 Callimico goeldii
CCCGTCTCTACTAAAAATACAAGAACTAGCCAGGTGTGGTGAGGGCGCCTGTAATCCCAGCTACTCAGGTGTGGGGGGAGCCCCGCAAGTGCTGGGGCAAGGGTCTGAAGCTCAGCCTGTTCCCATATAAACGCTGATTTAGAAAAGAATTAGAAATGTAGGCACATAGTTATTTCTTTATATAATCATATATAATCTTATAGTTACTTATCCTGAAGATATATACTCAATGTAACCTTTAATCTTACTAATGACTGTCAGGTTATGAAGCACGGAACTGGGGTGACATCGTGAACAAAGTGAGCCTAAGGCAAAATGCTCTAAGCCCCCTGTGACGCCCGCATAAGGCTGCTGGAGGGCACCCCGGCTGCGTGGCAGCGCCAGCGCTGGGAAAGGCCGGCTGTTTAGCCAGCTGGGGAAGGTGTCCAGAATGGCCGAGACGCCTCCTTCCTGGGGAGTTAGGAGAAAACCCCGCTCCCCCAGTTCTTGCGTGGGCCGGGCGGCTGTCAGGGAGGCCCACGGACATCTGGGGCTTCACTGTCTCCATGTGATGCTGGACTTCAGCGGTCACATTCCATGTCCACCCTCACACTCCGCTTCTGCACCTGGCCCCTCTTTTTCTCAGAAGGTAAGAATTAATAGTAACGTAATCTTAGTGTCCTTGACATTTCTGACAAACACGCGAAGGGCGCTGGTGCAGTAGGTTTTCTCCTCGCCTGGGCCACTTCAAAGTCCTGGGCCCCGTCTCCAAGACACGGGACTTACCTGACCCTCTGTCACCGACCACCATTACCTCACCCTGCCTTCCCTGCCCCCTGCTTTGCACTCCACAAAAGTCAGAGTGTCCAGGCACTCGGGCCGCGGCCGGACTCCGAGCTTGGGCTGGCAGTGAGGACTCCGGGCTTGGGCGGGCAGTGGGGACTCCGGGCTTGGGTGGGCAGTGGGGACTCCGGGTTTGGGCGGGCAGTGGGGACTCCGGGTTTGGGCGGGCAGTGGGGACTCCGGGCTTGGGCGGGCAGTGGGGACTCCGGGCTTGGGCTGGCAGTGGGGACTCCGGGCTTGGGCTGGCAGTGGGGACTCCGGGCTTGGGTGGGCAGTGGACCCTGGGCCCAAACTCTCTCTTCTCTGTCTCGGTGTCTCGTGTCCTTTATTTCCAGTTTCTCGTCCCTGCACCAGCAGGGAGGGGCTCACGGGCCCCTGTAGGGCTGGACCCTACTGATGGGTGAGTGGGTGGATGGATGGATGGGTGTGTGGAGGGGGGGGTGGGTGAGGGGGTGCATGGATGGATGGGTGAGTGGGTGGGTAGGTGAGTGGATGGTTGGGTGGGTGGGTAGTTGGGTGTGCACATGGATGGATGGATGGGTGGATGGGTGGGTGAGTGCGTGCGTGGGTAGATGGGTGTGTACATGGATGGATACATGGGTCGGTGAGTGGGAGGGTGGGTGGATGGAGGATGGGCAGCTGGGTGGATGGGCAGGTGTGGGCTACCTGGCACCGCAGCAGGCAGACTCCTTGCTGATCACGTGCCACTGTAAGTCCTGCCTCCATAGCTCAAGGACAACTTTGGATGATGTGTGTTGATCGGCTGCTTCTAACCAAAGCCTGTGCTAAGCACCTGACCCACCAGCATCTCCCGTGTTCCTTAGCGCCACGGCCAGGGCGGCGGGCGCCATCCTCGGACAGGCTGCTGGCCTCTCTGGCCTCTCTCAGCAGCCCATCTGCAAATGCTGGGTTACTGAGGCCAGAGAGGCCAGCAGGTTGTCCAAGGCCATACACACCAGCGGGTTCTGGGGAGCCAACTGTCACTCCTTTCTCTGTCCAAAGCCCTAGACACGAGATGCCTCGGGGTGGATTTTTACCCCTCCTTGACACCCTTTATCCTCTCAGGGGAAAGTGTATAAGATGTGGGTTCCTAGAGTCAGACCCCTCCCCCCGCCACCACCCCAGGCCCTCTTACCACCTCTGTCCACCCTCTCCTTTTTTTTTTTTCTTTTGAGACAGAGTCCCGCTCTGTCACCCAGGCTGGAGCACAATGGCATAATAATCTCAGCTCACTGCAGTCTCCATCTCCGGGGTTCCAGCGATTCTCCTGCCTCAGCCTCCCAGGCATCTGGGGTTACAGGCACACGCCACCAGGCCCGGCTAATTTTTTAATTTTTAATAGAGATGGGTTTTCACCATGTTGGTCAGGCTGGTCTCGAACTCCTGACCTCGCGATCCACCCGCCTCGGTCTCCCAAAGTGCTGGGATGACAGGCGTGAGCCGCCGTGCCCGGCCTGTCCACCTGTTCCTTTAGCAAACAAAATCGCTAGGTGACCAGAGTGACCCCAGAAATTGGAGGAGGGCGGAAGCTCCCCCTCTTTGGAGGTGAGGTGGAGGGCGTCCAGGCCCACTCACGTCTCACAGGTACACACCCTGCTGGATGCTGAGTGTCAGAAGCAGCGGTGGCACTGCCCCGAGTGTCCAGATGCCCAGCAACGTCACCAGGGCGCGCAGTACCTGGAAGCAGGAAGGGCCTCTGCTCTGTGTGGAGCCACCCGACAGTCCCTCCCAGCCCCTCTACCCAAGGACCCCCAGGCCCTGCCCACAAGGAGGAACCGTCCTCTGGGCAGAGCAGCCCCCTCCCCGTGAGGGTCTCAGAGGCCGGGAAGTCACATCCAGCAGAGCCTGGACATGGCCTAGCTGCCCGGCCAGGGCTCACGTATGTGAGCAGAGATTGGCGTGTGTGAGCGGTTCTCTCGTCCGTCACTCGGGGCTGCCCGTGTCTCTCTCCAGGACCTGGGTGCCTGGAAAGGATGCTGGCATGGCCCCAGTGGACAGGGCTGCCCGTGTCTCTCTCCAGGACCTGGGTGCCCGGAAAGGATGCTGGCATGGCCCCAGTGGACAGGCCAACCACATGAGAGGCTGCTGAGCAGCAAAGTCCACGGCGGTGGTGTCACAAGAATGTCACCTGCTCTTCACGTCCAGTCCAGGAAGGGCTGTGGGCAGATGGACCCAGCAAGGCCTCTGACTGTCTGTTCCTATTACCCCTGGGGTGGGGGGGGCCCCTCTTCCAGCCTATCTGGGGCCTCACCCCTCCCTTCAGCCCAGAGTGGGGAAACAAAGCCGCTTCTAGCAGGAGGGAGCTGGGAGCCAGGGCTGCAGGCAGCTTCCCAATCCAGCTCCCAGCCCACGGGGCCCAGGGACAGGACTGGGAGCCTCCCACGCGGAGGCGGCAGGACCAGCCTCTCCCTCCGCCCCCGAGGCTGGGAGGCTCTGTTCTGGATGCTTCCTGATCACGGGGAAGCCTGCAGACCCACGAGGAGCTTGATTCCTGTGCGTGGGAGAGCCGGGTCTGCAGAGGGGGTGGGGGACCCTTTTCCCGGTGACGTCTGAGTAACCATGGTGGCAGCAGCTGACGCTGGCCCGGCTGGCTCCGGGGGGCTCCTCCAGGTTCGCCGAGACTCCCCCCCGCTCTCCCCGCCTCTTCTCTTCCCCACACCCCTGCCGCCTGCAGTGTGCGGACCCCCCCTTCACCTCACCCCAGCACCATGTCTGTTCCCAAGCTGGGAAGTCAGGTCCAAAGGCCAGAACAACCTCCCAGGTCCCCTCCGCATCTGAAGATGCACTGCCGTGGCCGGACACAGAAATTCATCGTGGGGTTTGGGCCGGCGTCCCGTTCCCGGCCCCTCGGAGAGGCCGGGGCACAGGTCCTCCGGCCACCGCGGCAGCGCCACAGCGCGGCGCCCACACAGGCCCGCTGGCCGAGCACACAAAGCACCCGCTGGCCATTATCATTCCAGAGCTGGCGAGAGCTCCCGGCTGCATCTCATCGGTCATTCAGCAGCCCGTAATGACTTGTCAGTTCCTTGCCCTGCCATTTTCTGTCTAATTAATTCTTTTATTGTGCATCGGATAAAGAAAGACAAAGGCCTCGCCGGCAACAGGGATTCATTAAAATGCAGCGCCTTCGCCCGTGCTCCTGGCCCAGCACCAGCCCGGCTGCTCTGCCCCGCTGTGGGCACAGCCGCCCGCGCCCCTTAACCCTTTGTGGAGTCTCCTGGGCTGGGTGCCCGGCCTTTGCCAGGGCCCCGAGGGAACAGGCCTTATGCAGCCACCAGCTGCCCCCGGGGTGGGGGGGAGCGGGGCCTGAGGCAGTCGGGGCGCTGCTGAGGAAGGGGGTCCTGGGCGTCTTACGCTTGTCCGAGCAGACCTCAGTGGGCCTGGGCCTGGGAATCCCAGATGGTTCCCCGGCCAGGCATGCCCACCCAGGCTGGGGCAAGTCCCCCAGTCCTGGTCGTAGGCCTATGGGGAAGGTGGGGGCGGGGGAGGGCAAGGAGGAGGGTCAGTCACACCCAGGACCTGGGGTCTCGGGACAAGTCGGCTTGAGATTTGACCAATGAGAGGGCAGCACCAGAGTGCTGGCAGAAGCCACATCAAGCCCAGCTCAGCGGAGCTGTCACGACCTCAGGGTCATGGGGGTAAACTGAGGCACAGGGAGGTCAAGAGGCAAGTGGCCCTTCCTGCCTTCCTGCGGGGAAGCTGTGTGGATTTACCGGATACAGCAGGAGGGAGGCTCGCTGGGTTTGAGTCCCGGGGGTGAGGCTGGGGAGAAGGCCGGCACTTTCTTCAGCAGTTTCACTTGATTTTCTTGCTGCAAAACCTGCTTCATTTTGCGGATAAACAAAAGCGTCGTGTCGTGGCTCAAGGCAGTAACACCACCACCAATGGCCTGGGGGGGTGCTGCGGGGGGAGGTCCTGGTCTCACCAAGTTCCTCAGGGTCATTCCCACTGCACAGGTGAGAAAGCTGAGGCCCCGGAGGAAGCCACCTGCCCCAACGCCGGTGAGAAGCAGTGGGCTCAGCCGCGCACCCTGCTCCAGGACAGCCTTCCTGCGCATGCAGGGGCCCCGCCCCTCCTCCGAGGACTCCCGCCACGCTGGGAGCCCCACAGCTCCCACAGCCCGTCCTGGAGACACAGTCTATGCACCGTGTAGAACACGGAGGACGCCGGAATGAGAGGGGATGCTGGGGCCGTCGGGACATCTCCGAAAGATGGATGGAGGCGCAGGGATGGCCACTCCCCTTTCTTCCCAAGCTCTTGGGAATATTGGGGCTCCCAGGATGTGGGCAGCCCGGGTGGGCCTCTGCAGCTCCTGGGCAGCCGAGGGCCAGTGGGTGATCAGGAGGCCACAGCTCGCCTTGTCTGTAGTGGCCCCAGGACTGGGCCAGCAGAGCCAGGCTGTGGGGAGCAGGGGCGGGGCCTCTGGCCCCGGGAGAGAGAAGCAGGGCCTGGGCGGCGGGTGGTCTGAGCCTCTGGCTTCTGTCACCTGCCTGAAGCCCCTGCGGTCCTGCAGGAAGGACCTGGGTGAGGCTCGGCCGCGGCGCTGGGCTGGGTCTCCGTCCCTCAGGGGTGCTTCTTTACCTAAGTCCCGGGGACCACACTTCCCCTTCATCTGGGGTCTACACTGACTTGGAGGGATTTGGGCAAAGTGCTGGCTTCGCTGCCGAGACCGGGTCCTGACTGGCTTGGGTCTGCTGTGAAGCTCGGTGGGATGTACCCCCGGCCGTCCACACAGGCGTCTGGGGGTTTTCTGGAGTCTGGTGGCCTTGGCGTCACCGCCCGGAAACATGACCCCCAAGACCGATGACTCCAGCCGCAGCCCCAGCAGGTCCGGAGTAGCTACAGATCCGGTCAAGAAAGGTCATTCATCCTGGGCTGGGGAGGCAAGACTGGGGTCCACACAGCAGCCCAGTACCGACAGTCCCCTGACTGTGGCCCAAAGCCATAGCAGACAGAGCGGGGCCCGAATCTCACACCCAGGAGAGGCAGGTGAGTGGGACCCGAGGCCCCTCCCTGGCAGCTGCGGGGAGGACAAGGGCCCTCTTGGGAAGGAACAGCCATGTGGCTGTGAACTCACACCCCAACCGATAACCTGCCCCTCAAGCCGCCTCTGTCCCAGGAAGACCAGAGGGACTTTTCCAGGCTATCAGAATCCAGGGCGGGTCACCAACTGCGTTTCCCCTTTGGGGGCTGAACAGAATGCTCTCTGCCGAGGGTGAGGACGTGGAGAATGAGGAACTGTGCTGACTGGCCTGCCCTGGGACGCAGCGCTCTCGGGAGGGCGCAGGGAAGCCTGGGCTCGGGCGAGGTCAGCTTGGAAACTACGTCGTCAGCCTGACCTCCAGCTGCAGCCCCAGCAGGCCTGGAGCAGCTAGAGATGGGGTCTCCAGCAAAACCTGCACGGACTGGAGATGCGGGCAGAGCGGCCTGACCCCCAGGGCACCGGCTCCAGCCGCCTCCTCCATGCAGCACCGGGGGATGGGGACCAGTGCCTGGAGACTCCCAGGACCCCTGTCCCTGGGCTCAGCAAGCCACAAGCCCTGCCAGACTGGGACCCCAGGAGAGGTAGGGGCAAAGGGCGGGGCCCTGCGGGGGAGGAGGTGTCCGCGCACCCCTCAGCCAGGCAGGGTATGGACGCTCCTTGACTTTCACAAAACTCACATACAGGAAAACCCGCAGGAACACTCCCAGGACAGGACCCTGGGGCTTTCCCACCCCACCACACGCCAGTGAGACACAGGGCCCGGTACCCCAGGAGTTAACTGAAGCAGCTCCACCGAGTCCACACAAAACTGGCAGGGCCTCCAGCCCCTGGGAACCTGGCAGGCCCCAAAGCGAGTCCCAGGGCAGCCCAGGGGCAGAGCTGGCTTTGCCAACTAGCCGGACGCTGGGTTCTCCCCGGTCCGGGTATCAATGTGTGGGCTTTGAGGGGCGTGTGAGCCTGGACAGCCCCTGGCTGGACGGGCTGTGCTGGTTCCATGGCGGCGGCGGGTGTCTGTGAACCTGGCTCTCTGCAGCCCCCTCCCAGCATCCTCCTCGCCGCAGGGCTTGGCACCCCCCACCCCCCAGGGACCCTCGTAAATCAGGAGAGCCCCTCCCCCCGAGGCTCTTGGCAGGCCCCAGAAGGGGATCCCCACTGCAGGGTGAGGGGTGGGGAGCCAGGCGGGCAAGCAGACAGGGTGGGTGCCCCTACCCAGGCCGCCCCGTTAAAATCGTAGATGCAGCTGCCTCTTGAATTCGGGTTCTTGTGAGAAGCACATCCTCCCCCACCACCTTGAGAAGCTGAGTCTCTGCACGCCAGGGGCGGTGGCCCCCAGCACCAAGACGCCCCCGCACCAGCCGCGGGTGCCCGGGAGGCCTGGCACAGAGGCCGGCTGCCCCTCACTGGCTGTCACTCCCACAACCATCTTCTCCCTAGAAACTTCCCTCCAACCAGACAGCTCTGCCGGCTCCTGGGGCCGCTTTCATCCCAGACTGGCTCCGTGCCAAGCCCGAAAGATGCCGTTGGCTTCCCGGCGTTGCACAGCCACCCAGAAACCAGCTCAGGGAGGGAAAACACAGCCCCGAATTGGGCCCATCTGGACCCATTTTGCCTGACGAGGAGGCCCTCCAAGAAGGAAGATGAGGAGCTCCCTTCCCTGAGTCTGAGACGGGATTCGAGCACCTCGAGGGTGTTTCAGCTCGGACGGAAGCCTGCTGGTGCCTTGTGGCATGACGTGCTGCCCCTGCCACTCTGGGCCCAGCCCTCCTGGCTGACCGACACGGAGGGCCCTGGGGTGAGGCCGGCAGCCACGTGGCACGGCCCGATCCTGCCTTTGCTGGGCACGTTCACCCTGGGAGCCCCAGGCTCACGCAAAGCAACACACAAAATGCAGCCCACGCTCATAAAAAGCACTTTGTTTAATTTTATCAAATCGATCTGTACAAAAGTTAGCATTGCTTGGTCAGAAAGTAGCAAAGGCAGCAGGCGAGTGAGGGCGCGTCCTCCGAACCCCGTGCCCGGGAGACGCCGCGTGACCGCGGGTCTGCGGGGCTGTCCCCGCTCCCACCCCCAGGGAAGTAGACAGATGCAGAGACATTTTTTTTTCTACAAAAAGGTAAGAAAAGTAGAAAAAGTAAAAAGAAGCAACTTCGCGGGTGTATCGAAGTTTACGAAGTTTTAAAGGCACAGGTTTCTGTGAAGGAGGCTCTGGGCACGCAGGGAGGCAAGCGGGTGGATCGGGTATTAATCCTCTACAGCGAAGGCTCTAACAGCGTCTAGCGGGGAAGGGTCAGTTTCACAGCTTGGTAGGTGGCACCTGGTGCCCGCGAGCCGAGATCACTTCCGAAGCCACCACTTCCCAGGAATTCCTGTGTTCCGTGCCACGTGGCACAGTTTTGGCCAGCGATGGATTCCCACTCCCCAAACCCCAACCTGACACAGGGTGCTGGGGCGTCTCGACCTGATCAGAGATGCCGAAAAGCAAGGCCCTTCTCCTCCCTCGAATTTTCGGCTGCCAAGTTCAAGGCCTCCCAGAGACCCTGGGACCCCAAGGCCCTCCAGGGTAGCCTCCCAAAAGCCGAGCAGGGCTGCAGCCGCGTCCCCCGCCGGCCCTCCAGGGCAGCCTCCCAAAAGCCGAGCAGGGCTGCAGCCGCGTCCCCCACCGGCCCTCCAGGGCAGCCTCCCAGCTTCCACCCTGTCCTAAATTCTACGCTTTGCCTGAAGTACCTCATTAATTAAAGATAAAATAATACGGAACATAAATAGATCTTTAACAGCTTTCAAAAGAAACACATTTAAGCTTCAAAAATAAAAATTATCAAAAACGTAAAAATAAAAGAGAGACGTGTTAATCACAGCCAGACCTTGTGTGGGCAAACTCGGCCAGCAAGGAGGCGCCTCAGACCCAACAGGGGGTTCCGGAGATGCTTCAGCGCACGTGTCCCAGAGGGTCTGTGGACCGATGCCCTGGACAGCCCATGCACCTGTCACAGAGGGAATGTGGCTGTACGTGCCAGGGATCTCAGCGCCGAGGCTGGCCTGGACCCCAGAGCACAGCCAAGGCCCCGCAGTCCCCCCTCCTTTGGTCCTGGGGCCGTTCTGCCGTTTCTCCTCCACGGAGACGCAAACCCAAGTGCCGGTGCCACCAGTCCTCACAGAAAAGGACCAAACAGTGGCCCTTCCTTGTGGAATAATCCCCGGCCACCTCAAAGAGAGAGAGAGAGGAGAGAGGGAGTGCGCCTTCGGCGGAGGCGTGGCCATCTGGAGGCTGAGGGCCATGGGCGGGCGGCAAGCAGGTTTCCCTGCAGACTTCAGCAGGCACTTGACGGAGCTTGGCCACTGGGGCCCCTCCTGCCCTTGCCATGCACGCCAGGAGGCTCGGAGGCTGGGCTGTCCAGGCCGGGACAAGGCTGCCCCCCCCACGCCCGCAAGTCCCCCCCCACCCGCGGCGGGACCCTCAGGGCCTGGTCAGGGTGGTGTACAGCGGCTGGTCCCAGTGACTGGTGGGGCTGTGGGCGGGCGGCAGGGCCAGGCCGTTGAGCAGGGGCGAGGCGTAGGGCCGGCGTGGCGAGTGGAAGCAGGGGTACTGGTAGAGGCCGGGCGCGTAGCCAGGGTAGGCGCCGTAATAGCTGGAGGCCTGCAGGTCACTGTAGTCACCCTGGGCACCAGTGAAGGGGCCGGTGGGGGTGGCCGGGGGGACGCTGGCCTGGCCGCTGCAGGAGCCATAGTCGGGCGAGCCTCGGGGCTGGTCGCCGTAGTGGCCGGGGCTTGGCTGCTCTGTCTTGATGTGTGGCCGAGGGGGGCCCGTCTCGGTGGGCGACGTGGAGGCCGACGGGGCTCCCTTGTGGGCCCACACGGGGGACGCCCCGGCGTGGAAGTAGGTGCCCCCGTAGGCCTGGCCGGACTCAGGCGGGGCAGGGCCGCCCAGGGGCAGGTACTGGTCGAATTCGTGAACGTCAAAGGTGTCCATGGTGCCCATGACCTCACTGCTGAGCTCCGAGATGTCCACGTTGCTGAAGTCAATGTTCTGCCGCCCGCTGTCCGCTGCCCGGCGACCCTCCAGCTTCAGCTCCGGCTTGGCACCCGCCTGCTGCAGCTCCGTCTTGGGGGTGGTGGGTGGGGTGGGCGGCCCGTGGGTCTGCCCTGGGGACGGGAGAGCGGGCGTCAGGGATGAATGCCCCTTCTGTGGGGCGGGTGGGGCCGGAGAGTCTGGAAGGGGAGGAACGCCAGCTCGAACTGCCAGAGGGGGATCAACGGCTGTTTGTTTCTCTACATTCCCAGAAATTCCAGCAAAGTCAGACCCAGACTTCACTCCGAGGCCGAGAAATTCTGTGAAGTGCTGTGCTTTGGGAAGACCCGAGGCCCCTCCCAGAGACCAAGGTGGTTGGTGGGGGGTGGGGGGGCAGAGGCAAAAGGCCCAGCCTGGCCAGAGCTGGCATTTACGGGGCGCTCGGGAACCACACAGACCCTGTTCTTTCCCGGGTCATCCAAGCACTCCGAGGCTGGTGGGTGCCAGCCAGCCTGACCGAGGCCCCCAACAGGACTCCACCCTGTCAGCCAGGCCCTGAAGCTGGGGCTGCTGAGTGCCTGTGGGCAGCGGCTGGATGTGGGAAGAAGAGCCTGCACTCAGCTGAGTCTGGCTGAAAACGCCACCTCTCCGGCCTGGCCAAGCAAAGCTGTCAGGCCCTCAGCACTGGAGGATGCTAAGCAGGTCACTCCGCGCCAAAAACGAAGGAGGCCGGGGCCTTGGGTGCTTTTTCAGGGCACCCGGGGAAGGCCCGGTTCTCTCGAAGACGCCTGCCCCTGCACCATCAATCACCCCATTCTCACCCAAAAACCCCACGGCTGCCTCCCGCACCAGGGACCCTCAGACACGCTGGGGGCCTGGAGCCCACCTGTGTGGTCGCCGTGGTGGTGCGTGTCTCCCAGCCCCGCGTCAGCCTTGTACATGGCACCACTGCCCGGGTGGGGTCCCAGCTCGGCCCCCGAGTCGGAGTCGCTCTGGCCGGCCTTGGCGCTCTTCCTGCGCCGCGGCTGGTACTTGTAGTCCGGGTGGTCCTTCTTGTGCTGCACGCGCAGCCGCTCGGCCTCCTCCACGAAGGGCCGCTTCTCACTTTCGCTCAGCAAACTGCAGCACAGGGCAGAGGCAGGGATGGCCAGGGCGCCCACCGTGCCCTCGGGGCGGCCGGCGGGAGCGCACACGGCGCAGGGAGCCGGCAGCAGAGCCGGGGGCCGGGGCGCTCTGACCAGGGAAACCCACCCGCTGCGGGCTCCGGAGCCTCCCGGGGCACCAGGCACCACGCCCCTCTGGGAGAACAGGACTGCGGGAGCCCCCGAGCCTGTCTCGGGGAGGGTTGTATGCTTATTACAGCCAAAAAACGAGCCCCAAACCTCCCGGCCCTCCTCCTCCTACTTCCCCCAATTCCGGCCCGTTGTTCCCTCCCTCTGGGGCTTTCTAAGGGAGGCGGGGGAGGCGGGCAGGACACAGCAGGCGGTGGACAAAAGCGAGGCTTCCCGGGAACGGTGCCGGCCTCCAGCGGGCAGCTGGGCGAGCTGTCCCTCCATTCCTACACATCCAGAAGTGCTGGCAGGGCCCAGGCGCCCATCCTCCCTGAGCCTCAGGACACACATCCCCTGGAACTCTTCCTGAGGCTCTCCACCAACAGGCGGGACTTGGGGGAGCAGGGGCTGTGCGGTCCACAGCGCCCCGTGGCTGCGCCCTAGATCCAGACAGAGGTGGAGGGCGCAGATATGCACGCCCCAAGCTCCCGTTTGCCAGGTGAGGAGCAGGATACAGGAACCAGGGCCCGAAACCAAGACATCCATTTAAACCCAAGTGGACGACATTTGGTGGGGGCGGCCTGCCCTGAGCAACAGCTTCTCCCCTCTGCAGTCCTACTTTCCGGAAAACGCACCGGCTCCACCGCGGCGCCGAGGCGTGCACAGAGCGCGCCCGCCATCTCCACTCCTGCCCTCCTTGTTTCGGGCACAGAGTGTTCAGGAGAGGGAGAAGCTGCGGGGCCCTGCCGCCCACCCATTCGCCTGCCCCACTCCCTCCCCAAGCGTGGTCCAGAAGCCAGAGGGGCTGAGCCCTTTCTAAGGACCGGGCTCTTCCAGGGAGCCGCATGCAGCTTGCTCGGTGCCCGGCGGGCCTCCCGGGGCTGGGACCACTCGCAGCGGCCGGGAGGCACCTCGGGGTGCCAGCCATGGCCCTCTGCACGGTGTTCCCCGCCAGGAGAACTGGCTCGAGAGTCCACCCACCACGAGGGTGCGGACCCCAGGCGCTGCCCTCCACGGACCCGGACCCCCATTCCTGGCGCCGAACCCTGGCTGGCTAGAGGGTGTTTTTCCACGGCGAGCCGCCCTGGCACCCGCTCCGGGTGCAGAGCCCGGTGCCTGCGTGCGGCCGCCACCCCCCCCCCCCCCCCGCCGCTCGCCCTGAGCCCTCCAGGCCCCGCTCGCAGTCCCAGACCAGGGGAGGCCTGGGTCCGGACTCCCGATCCCGGGGCGTGGGCACTCACCGCCACAGTTTGCCCAGCGTCTTGCTGAGCTCCGCGTTGTGCAGGTGCGGGTACTGGTCTGCCAGCTTGCGGCGTGCCGCCTGCGCCCACACCATGAAGGCGTTCATGGGCCGCTTCACGTGCGGCTTGGCCTTGAGCGCGCCGCCGCCGCCGCCCCGCACTGGCATGGGCACCAAGCTCCAGTCGTAGCCCTTGAGCACCTGCGACACGGCGTCGCGGATGCAGGCCGGGAAGCGCTCGTCCACCGCCTCCGCCGTGTCGCCCCGGGCGCCCCCCGCTGCGCCCCCCGCGGGGCCCAGGCCCTCGGAGCCGGCGGGCGACGGCGGCGCGTCGGAGTCCGAGTCCTCCACGTGCGACATGGAGCTGGCAGTGCCCGACGGGCTGCAGGGCGGCTGGGCGCGGGCCTCGCTCATGTCCAGCATCGGGGCCGCGCGCAGAGGGGCGCGCACCGGAGACGCGCACCGGGGCCGGCGCCCGGGGCTGCCCTGCGGCGGCTCCGGGACCCGACGTCGCCTCGCGGTAGCCCGACCCTGGTCCCCCGCCGCCGAGGCTCGATTCCCGCTCGTGGACCCGCAACAAGTTTCTTTAAGCAGCGGCCCCGCGGCCCCGCCCCCCGCCCGGCCGCCCATTGGTGGAGCGCGCCCTTCTCCCCCAGAGGCGGAGCCGGCCGCCCCCGCCCCCCCACCCATAAAGAAAGCGCCGCCGTTCTCACCGCGCCCCCGCCCGCCCCACCCGGCGCCTCACCACGTGGGCCCGGCGCCCCACGCCCGGAGCTCCCCTTTCCGGAGCCCGGGGAAGGGAAGAGGGGCAGGGAGGCCGGGTGGGTGCAGGGGGTCTCCGGCGCTCCGTCTCTAGTGCGGGCGCCGCGCGGCTCCTGGGAGTCCGCTCCCTGTGCGGAGCTAGTCCTCCGGACCTTCCCCGACACACACACACACCCCGACACACACACACACCGGCTTGGGGTCAGCTGCTGCCTACGGTCCAGGGCAGGGTCGGTTCCGCCGCGCGGCGCCTAAGCCGGGGCTCCCGGGCCCGTAGGGTCGGCGCGAGGGCAGGAGCCCCCCCCCCCCAGCTCGTCCAGAGTCTGCGGGCAGCTCATCCAGGTAACGCGCGCCCAGGGGCGGCGGCTCGGAGCTGGGGGAGCCGGGGTCTCCCTCCCCATCAGAGTGCGAGCCCGGAGAGCGCCGGCGGGGGCGCGGCCCCCGGGGCCGGGCAGCTGGAGGGGCGGGAGCGCTGGGCGGGGCCTGTGCTGACCCCGGCGCTGAGTCCCTGGGGCGGCCGGGCGGATGGCGTGGCCGGACGCGGGGGCCCCGGGCCTTCCGGGCGTGACCCAGGGCTCGGGGGCGGGGAGGCCCTCCGGCGGGGCGGCCCTGGGTGGTCCGGCAGAGGCGGAGGCCGCTCCGAGCCTCTGCGCCCCGGGCGCCTGCGGAGGAGGGGAGAGGGCGGGGTGTGCCGCCCTGGTGGAGGCCGCGGGGTCGGAGAGGCTACTTTTCCGCCCAGGCGAGCGCCCGGCCACTGCTTGGGTCCCTGCCCAAGGCTGCCCCCGAGAGGTGGCCTCGGGCCCGGCCGTCCCCGAGGTTGGCTCCCCGAGGCTGGCTCGGATTCTTTCAGCCAACGCGCGGGAGGCGACGGGGCTACGAAATTCCTGATGAAGCGGCCCACGCGGGACGCGCGTCTCCGAGCTTGCGGCCCTCGAAACCCGAGTGACCCAACGCGCTGGTGCCCCTAAAGCGTCCACGCCCGGGCCGGTGGCCGCAGCAGCCCCGAGCCACGCCGTCTCCCCGGTCCCGCCGGCAGGAGCTGGTCCGTTACCAGAACAGTCCAGATGGAAACTCGGGGGTCATGGTGCCGCGTCCCGCCCGCGCGCCGCCCGAACCTGGGGCCTCCACCAACCGCGCAGGCGGCGCCTCCTACCCCGACTCTGGCCTGGCAAGTTAGCCCCAACTGTGGAGAGTTGGTGCCCCCAGCGGCCGCCCGCCCTTGTCTGCAGGTGGAGGAGGCCTGGCCCCCGGGGCCCCTGCTGTCTTGTCTTGGAAACGACCGGAGCCAGCCCCAGCACGGGGAGCTGAGGGCCCAGGGCCTTTGGAGGAAGCTTTGGCCTCAGGGCTGAAGAGCGAGGGCCTTGTCACCTGCCGGGAGGGGAGGGCCTCATCTCTGCAAGTAGGCAGACCCCTGGCCAGGTCAGAGGAAGCGCTGGGGAGGCGGACCGCGCGCTGGGAGGCTCCATCCGTCGCAGTTGGGGAGCTGGCTGCCAGCACGGCCTGCCCTCTCCTCCCCACCCACCGACTGCTGGGCCCTGGCACATGCCAGGGAAGACCCACACCCCCATCTGCAGTGCCCCTTCTCCCTGGAGGCCCTGCCCTCCACTCGGGGTCCTGCACCTTCCGTGGCCCTCAGAGCATCCCTGGTGCAAGAAGGATGACTTCTGGGGGCTCCCAGTGGAGACAGAGCCTGGGCACTCGCGGATTCGTCTGTTAGGCCTGGGACACAGGCAGGCAGAAGTGGGGGCAGTGAGGTTGGGGCCTGGCCCAAACTGTGCCACCTTCCACCCCCTGCCTCTGGGAGAGCAGACACCGCCCACTTGGGCTCTGCATGCCATCCAGGTGAGGGCCTCTATGGAGAGCTCCTCTTTACCAAGGAAAAGAAAGAGGCAGGCAGGGTGGCCTCTTCCCAGCTCCCCACCCACCACGGAGGCTTCAGTCCCTGGGACACAGATGGGGGGACTCCAGGGCCCCCGGAGGAAGGGAGACTGAGTGGGTCATCCAGGGCCTGACCCGGGGCACAGTGGTCTGTGCATCCGAGGCCCTGTCCCGGGGCCCACCAGTGCCTGCGCCTTTCCCTCAGGCTGCAGTGGCCACCAGGGGAGGTACTGCTGGGCGTGCAGGCTGCCGCTGGGGGGTGGGGAGGTTGGGGTCTCTGGGTGGCGGGGGGCCCTAGGCCAGCTGAGGACGTGTTGGTTCCCTCCTGGGAGGGCGGAATGGGAGTGAGGGTCCCCATGCAGGGTGGTGCCCTGAAGCCCTCCTTCCAGAGTTGTCTCTGCTCCACCCTGAAGTCCCCAGGAAAACGCCCTTGTCCCCTGTGGGTGGGAGCCACTGGGCCCTGAGTGGACGCGGGGACGGAGCTTTCAGAGAGGGAGGTGTTGGGGTGCTTTGAGTGCTTCCAGGTGTTGAATAAGCACTTGCAGTGAGTGTGCCATGCGCTCTCCCGCACAGGAAGGGACCAGACCACCCTTGCAGCCCCTGCCCCAAAGACGCTGGCCCTGTGGAGGGAGGCGGGCAGCAGGTAACTCCAAAAGCGCCTGTCAGAGGCAGGGACCTCAGGAAGTGTGGTCCGGAAAAGCATCTTGGGTGTCATTTAAGCTGAGCCCTGAAGCTTCCCACCTCCTGCAGGGATTAGCTAGCATGTTCCCTGGGGAAGCCAAACCAGGGGACCTGGGGGCTGAGAGTGGAGGGGTAACCATGGGAGCCACCTCTGAGTCCACCTGATGGGCCCATGTCCTCATCTAAGGGGACCTGCACCCCTCATCTCGTTTCACCTCAGCTGGGGCCAGCTCCTCCCTGTCTGCATGACCCCACCCGCCCTGACCTCACCCCGGCTAATGGGCCTTGTGGTTTCAGCGGGAGGACCTGATGGGGACCCTGGACCAGGCCATGAGCCCTGGGCGTGGAGGGCCAGTGGAGACCCCATTCCTAGCCCCACACACCCTGGCCTGGGCGCCAAGGACAGCTGCAGAGAAGAGTGTGGGGGGAAGGTGGCACTGCCCATGAGATGGGGCAGGGATGGCCTGGGGGGGGCACTTCCAGACCAGAGACCCTCTGCCCCACCTGTGGCTCCTGGGGATGGTGACCAGATGCACGTGTGTTTGTGTACCATGTGATGTGTGGTATGTGTATGGGGTGCACGTATGAGGTGTGTGTATGGTGTGGTGTGTGTATTGTATGCGTCTGTATGTGGTATGTGTGTGTGGTGTATGGAGGGCCCCAGGTTGTGCATGGCATGGATGCGGTGTGCGTGTGTATGATGTGTGTACGGGGTGTGTGAGGTGTGTGCGTGGTGTGCACATGTATGACGTGTGATATGTGTGCCGGTGTGTGTGTGGGGTGTGTGGGGTGCGTGTGTATGATGTGTGTACGGGGTGTGTGAGGTGTGTGCGTGGTGTGCACGTGTATGACGTGTGATATGTGTGCCGGGTGTGTGTGTGGGGTGTGTGGGGTGCGTGTGTATGATGTGATGATGTGTGTACGGGGTGTGTGAGGTGTGTGCATGGTGTGCACGTGTATGACATGTGATATGTGTGCCGGGTGTGTGTGTGGAGTGTGTGGGGTGTGTGTGATGTCTGTACAGTGTATATGTGTGGTGTGTGGTGTATGTTGTATATATGTGGTTGTGTGGTGTGTATGGGTGTGTGGGATGTGTGTGGTGTATGTGTGCAGTGTGTGTATGGTGTGTGGTATGTGTGTGGTGTGCGTGTGCATGTGTGTATGGGTACGTGTGTGTGTGTGTGTGTGTGTGCTGTGTGTTGGGCCCAGGGCCCAAGAAGAAAGCAGGGCTGCCCAGGGAAATGCCACCTTGGAGAGGCCTCTGTCCCTCCCTGCCCAT
>CAUYOR010008735.1:0-19536 GCA_963573925.1 Callimico goeldii
TCACTTCAAGTCAATGGTGTGAGATAGAAATGAAGATTCCTAATTTTTTAATGATCGCCATTCTAATGGGCGTGAGATGGTATCTCAATGTGGTTATGATTAGCATCTCTCTAATGACCAGTGATGATGAGCATTTTTTCAGAGATATATTTCTACTATTTAAGTTAGCTACCAAAACATTGTAAATGAATTCTAAGAAAGTCTATTATTTTCAGTCAATAAATATGTTCTCTTAAGTGGCAGGAGATATTTTATTTTTCCAACAACTGGGTGTTGATTTCAGATTCTCAATTGGATTATGTTTCAGGGATTTTTTTTTTATTATTATTGACCTATCTTCTGACAACTATTAATATTACATATCCAGAATAATGCCTCTGCAGTACAAACCACCATAGAATTCTTTAAACATGAGAAGGATCCCAAAGCCAATATCTGAATCAAGAAATTGATACTTGGGGAATGCAGATTATATGAAACTTATTTTCCTCACATTGTATTCCCAGCAAAGGGCACAGAGGCTGTCATATAGTAAACCTGCAATAATGTGCTTTATACTGAAGTAAATGGTTTAAAATACTTGTGTTAACAGAGGAATTGTGCTCTCCATTTATATTTAATGAGCACATACTATGTGCTAGGGAGCTGGGGATTTGGGTTCAAATTTGGTTTAACCTAACATGACTTATTTTTGAAACCCTAATTATCTTATTTCTAGAATGGAAATAATTTCCCTCCTATCTGTAAAGGTTTTTGAGAGTTAAAAACTTAATTGACTATGAAAGTAATTAAATTTAAATTATTACAAAATATGTTACTTTAATAACACATATTTTTTTCATTCAGCAGCAGTAATTTTTGTAACACTTGAATCAACTGTAAAACTCAGAATGCGTAGATACCAGTTCATCAGATTTATTCCCTAGAACTGAAGGCTCACTTTAATTTTAATGCTTGAATTTGCTAACCAACCATGTTATAAATCCCTTATATAGTTAATATTGTATTATTCATAATCTCTTATGATTAGTTTAATATATGAAAGAGATTATTTTGAGTACTGAACTTTCCCATATACTTTATATATTCACAGTGGATGCCCTCATTGAATCTGAAAATTTCCTCATTAAAGCTCAATTATAATCTATAACATAGTTTATCTGAATTGTTTCTAAATGTTTTCAAGTCATTTTTTAGCTGCTGAATTTTTAGTAGAATACAACTAAGCTATATTCTTGACCAAAGTGTGTAATTTCAGTTTTTTTCATTTTCTTTTTGTCATATACATTCAGAATCCTCAATTGTGTTCATGCTTGCTTGGTCTAATTTTATCAATTTAGTTTTGTATTATTTTGGCCTTAGACATACTAAGGGGTACCATTAAATACCTTGTAGTTACTTAAATGATAAGAAAAATATGTATCTTCATATTGCCTTGAACATCTTTCATTACTATGTTACACTTGTAACAATGAATATTGATATATCATTGTTTACTTAAGTCCACAGTTGATTTACAATTTTTTTTACCTATATACATATATTTTTGTATTCTAAAATCCTATCCAAGATACCGATTACATTTAATCAACATGTTTCTTTCAGTTCCTCTTGGTTCAATTCTCCTTTCTGCCACCATGTGAAGAAGAACGTGTTTGCTTCCTCTTCCGCCATGATTGTAAGTTTTCTGAGGCCTCCACAGCAATGCAGTACTGTGAGTCAATGAAATATCTTTTCTTTATAAATTACTGAGTCTTGGGTATTTCTTCATAGTAGCATGAGAATGAACTAATACACATGGTTTTTGGCTAATGCACAATATATGTATTCATCATTATAGTATCATACAGAATAGTTTCATTGTCCTAGAAAGTCAAATCTCCTAAGCTTTATTTATTCACCCATTCCTCCTTTCACTTAAAATGGATTTATGTTTCTTTCATGCATTTTTGTGCCTTGCTAGCTCATTTCTTTTTTTATTAGAATAATATCTCATTTTATGACTGTATCACAAGTATCAATAGCAGAGTAGTCCAAGCAGAAGAAATAATCTCAGAGCTTGAAGACTATCTTTCTAAAATAAAGCAGTCAAGAATAGAGAAAAAAATGAAAAGGAATTAACAAAACCTTTGAGAAATATGGGACTATGTAAAAGGTCAAAACCTGTGACTGATTGGGGTACCAAACAGAAATGAGAATAGAACAAAGTTGGAAAACATACTTCAGGATAAATGATTTTTCTAATGTATTGTCGAATTTGGCATACTGGTATTTTGTTGAGGATTTTTTCATCAATATTTAACAGAGATATTGGCCTGTAGTTTTTTGCTTCTTTCTACCCCTTTGTCTGGTTTTGGCATCAGGATAATACCGGCCTTGTAGAATGAATTTGCAAGTATCAGTTTCTCCTCTATGTTTTAGAATAGTTTGGATAGGATTGCAATTAGTTCTTCCCTAAATGTTTGGTAGAATTCAGTAGTTAATCTATTGGGTTTGGGCTTTTCTTTACTGGGAAACTTTTTATTATGGATTCAATCTTGTTACTTGTTATTATTGTGTTCACGTTTTGGATTTCTTCATGGTTCAATGTTGGCATGTTTTGTATATCTCTTAGAATTTATCCATCTCCTCTAAATTGTCCAATTTATTGGTATATACTTTCTCATAGTAGCTACTAATGATCCTTTGAATTTCTGCATTATTAGTTACAATGTCTCCTTACAACTCTAATTTTATTTATTTAGGTCTTCTTTTTTTCTTCATTAGTCTGGCTAGAGATTTGTCAATTTTGTCAATCTTTTGAAAAAATAACTTTTTGTTTTATTAATGTTTTGTATTGTTTTATTTCAAATTCACTTATTTCTGACATAATCTGTATTATTTATTTCCTTCTACTAATTTTAGGCTCAGTTTGCTTTGCTTTTCTAGTTCTTCATGATGCATTGCTAGGTTATTTTTCAAAGTTCTTCTTTTTTTGATGTAAGCACTTATGGCTATAAATTTCCTGCTTAGTACTGCTTTCACTGTATCCCATAAATTTTGGTATGTTATGTTTTCATTATAATTTGGTGGAAGGGGAAGTAAACGTGTCCTCTTTACATTGTGACAACAAGGAGAAGTGCCAAGCAAAAGGGAGAAAAACCCCTTATAAAACCGTAAGATCTTATAAGAACTTATTCACTATCATGCAAAAAGCATGAAGGTAATCACCCCCATGATTCAGTTACCTCCAATGAGGCCCCTCCCACATGTAGAGATTATGGGAACCCAATTCAAGATGAGATTTGGGTGGGTACAGCCAAATCATATCAGATGTTTGTTGAGTGTCTGGGAGATCTGTCCAATGCTGAAAATAAGGTGTTGAACTCTCCAGTTACTGTTTTGGGGTCTATTTCTCCCTTTAGCTCTAAAAATGTTTGCTTTATACATCTGGGTTCTCCAGTGTTAGCATATATATTTATAATTATTATGTTCTGTTGCTGGATTGACCCCTTTGTCATTATATAATGACCTTCTGTACTTGTTCTTATATGTATAGCTACTTCTGATCTTTTTTTCGTTTCCATTGGCAATGAATATCTTTTTCTACTCTTTCATTTGCAGTATATGTTATCTTTGTAGGTGAAGTGTGTTTCAGTGGGTCCTGTTTATTTCATCCATTCAGACACTCTACGTCTTTTGATTGGAGAGGTGTGTCATGGGGGGTTGTTGTACAGATTATTTTGTTACCCAGGGTATTAAGCATAGTACCCATTAGTTATGTTTCCTGATTCTCTACCTCCTTTTACCCTCCACACGCCAGTATGCCCTAATGTTGTCCTCTATGTGTCCATGTGTCCTCATCATTTAGCTTCCACTTATAAGTGAGAACATGTGATTTTTTTTCTGTTCATGCATTAGTTTGCTAAAGGTAATGGCCTTTTGCTCCAGCCATGTTTCTGCAAAGAACATAATCTTGTCCTTTTTTATGGCTGCATGTTATTCCATGGTATAGGCATACCACATTTTCTTTATCCAGTCTATCATTGATGGGCATTTTGGTTGATTCCGTGTCTTTGCTGTTTTGAATAATGCTGCAACAAACACACATGTATATGTGTCTTTATAATGGAATGATTTATATTCTTATAAGTATGTAAGCATATAAGTATATTCCTCTAAGTACACCCAGTAGTGAAATTCCTGGATCAGATGGTAGTTCTGCCTTTAGGTCTTTGAGGAAACCACCCTGTTTTCCACAATGGTTGACCTAATTTACACTGTCACCAACGGTGTGTAAGCATTTCCTTTTCTCCAAAACCTTGTCAGCATCTGTCATTTTTAAACCTTTTAATAATAGCCATGGTAACTGGCATGAAGTGATATCTCACTGTGGTTTTGGTTTTCATTTCTCTAATAATCAGTGACATTGAGCTTTTTTTAATATGCTTTTTGGGCACATGTATGTTTTCTTTTGAAAAGTGTTCCTTTTTGTCCTTTCCTACTTTTTAATGTTTTTTTTTTTTCTGGAAAAATTTTTACGTTCCTTATAGATGTTGAATATTAGATCTTTGTCAGATGCCTACTTTGCAAAACTTTTCTCCCATTCTATAGGTTATCTATTTACTGTGTTGATAGTTTCTTTGCCTTTGCAGGAACTCTTTCCTTTAATTAGATCCCATTTGTCATTTTTTGCTTTTGTGGCAATTGCTTTTGCCATTTTTTGTCATACAGTCTTTGCCAATTCCTATGTCCAGAATGGTATTGCCTAGGTTGTCTTCAGGGCTTTTTATGGTTTTGGACTTTACATTTAATTCTTTAATACATATTATTTTTTTAATATAATATAAGGAAGGTGTCCAGTTTCAATCTTCTGCCTATGGCTAGCCAGTTATCCCAGAACCATTTATTGAATAGGGAGTTCTTTCCACATTGCTTGTTTTTGTCAGCTTTGTCAAAGATCAGATGGTTATAGGTGTGCAGCCATATTTCTATGACTTCTATTCATTTCATTGTTCTATGTGTCTGTTTCTGTACCAGTATCATGCTGTTTTTGTTACTGTAGCCCTGTAGTGTGTAGTTTGAAGTCCGGTTTTGTGAGGCCTCCAGTTTTGTTCTTTTTGCTTAGGATTACCTTGACTCTTGGAACTCTTTTCTTCTTCCATATTAATTTTAAGACAGTTTTGGGTTTTTTTATTTTTTAGTTTTGTGAAGAATGTCATTGGTAGTTTAATAAAGCATTGAATGTATAAATTGCTTAGGATAATATGGCCATTTTAGCCATATTGATTATTCCTATCATGAGCATGGAATGTTTTTCCATTTGTTTGTGTCATCTCTGATTTTTTTGAGCAGTAGTTTGTAATTTACCTTGTAGAGATCTTTCACCTTTCTGGTTAGCAGTATTCCTAGGTATTTTTATTTTTGTGGCAATTGTGAATGAGATTCTGTTCCTGATTCAGCTCCTGCTTGACTGTTGTTGGTGTGTAGAAATGTTAGAGACTTTTTAATGCTGCTTTCATATCCTGAAACTGAACTTGTTTTATCAGCTTAAGGAGCAGAGCTTTTGAGCCATGATATGCAGTTTTCTAGATGTAGGATTATGTCATCTGCAAACAGGGATAGTTTGATTTCCTCTCCTCCTATTTGTATGTCCTTTATTTCATTCTCTTGCTGATTACTCTGGCCAGAAGTTCCAATGCTATGTTGAAGTGAAAGAGGGCAACCTTGTCTTATGATGGTTTTCAAGGGGAATGCTTCCTTGCTTTTATCCATCTAGTATGATACTGGCTGTGGGTTTGTCATAAATTGCTCTTATTATTTTGAAGTATGTTCCTTCAATACCTACTCTATTGACAGTTTTTTAACATGAAGTAGTGTTGAAATTTATTGGAAGCCATTTCTGATTTGCATATTGATTTATATGGAGATCAATAAATGTAATTCATTACATAAACAGATCTAAGGACAAAAAAAACACATGATTTTCTCCACCCAGAAATTAAACCATCCTTGCATCCCAGGGATAATGCTTACTTGATCATGGTTTTTGATGTGTTTCTGGATTCAGTTTGCCAGTGTTATACTGAGGATTTTTACGTTGATATTTATCAAAGATATTGACCTGAAGTTTTCTTTTCTGTATGTGTGTCTCTGCTAGGTTTTGGTATCAGCATGACTCTGGCCTAAAAGAATGAGTTAAGGAGGAGTTCCTTCTCCTCAATGTTTTGGATTAGTTTCAGTAGGAATAGTAGCAGCCGTCTCTGAACATCTGGTAGAATTTGACTGTAAATCCATCTGGTCCTGGGCTTTTATTGGTTGGTAGAATATTTATTATTGGTTCAATGTTGGTGCTTGTTATTGGTCTGTTCAGGGATTTAACTTCTTCCTGGCTCAGTCTTGGCCAGGTATATGTGTCTAGCAATTTATCCATTTCTTCTAGATTTTCTAGTTTATGTACATAGATGTATATATAATATTCTCTGAGTTACTTGGATCTTCTCTCTTTTCATGTTTATTTACTAAACATACTAGTTCAGCTAGTCGTCTATCTATTTGATTAACTTAAAGAAACAACTCCTGGATTTGCTGGTATTCTGAATGGTTTTACATGTCTGTTTCCTTCAGTTCAGCTCTTATCTTCGTTATTTCTTGTCTTCCACTGTCTCTGGGGTTGGTTTTCTCTTACTTATCTAGTTATTTTAATCATAATGTTAGGTTGTTAAATTGAGATCTTTTTAACTTTTTGATGTGGATATATAGTACTATAAATTTCCCTCTTAATACTGCCTTAACTGTGTCCCAGAAATTCTGCTATGTTGTATCTTTGTTCTCATTAGTTTCAAAGAACTTATTGATTTCTGCCTTAATTTTCTTACTTACCCAGAATTAGTTCAGAATCAGGTTATTCAATTTTCATGGAATTGTATGGTTTTTAGTGAATTTGTTAGTCTTTTCTAATTTGATTGTGCTCTGGTCCAGGAAACTGGTATTTATTTCAGTTTTTGCTTTTGCTGAGGAGTGTCTAATTCCTGATTTTGTGATTTATTTTAGATTATGTGCCATGTGGCAATGAGAATTATCCTGTTGTTTTGGGATGGAGAACTCTATAGATGTCTATCATATCCATTTGATCTGGTACTGATTTTAGGTCCTGAATATCTTTGTCTCCCACTATAAATGTGTGGAAGTCTAGATCTCTTTGAAAGTCTCTAAGAACTTGCTTTATGAATCTGGGTGCTACTATTTTGGGTGCTTATATATTTAGGATAGTTAGGTTTTCTTGTTGAATTGAACTCATTATCATTATATAATCCCCTTTTTGACCTTTGCTGATTTAAGATAGGTCTCTTGAAGACACCGTATCAATGGGTCCTTGTTCTTTATCAATCTTGACCTCTGTGCCTTTTAATAGGGGCATTTTAGCCCATTTACATTCAAGATTATTATTGATATGTGTGGATTTGATCCTGTCATCCTGATGTTAGCTGGTTATTTTGCAGACTTGTTTAGATGGTTGCTTTATAGTGTCATTGGAGTGTGTATAGAGGCTGTGAGTGGTCTTTCCTTTCCATATTTAGCACTTCTATCAAGAGCTCTTATAAGGTAGGTTTGTTTTTAGTAAATTTCCTTATGATTTGCTTGTCTGAAAAGGATCATGTATCTTCTTTGCCTGTGATGCTTACTTTGGCTGGATATGAAATTCTGGGTTTTTATTTTCTCTAAGAATGTTGAATATTGACCCCCAATCTTTTCTGGCTTGTAGGGTGTCTGCTGAGATCCACCGTTGGTCTGATGAGCTTCCCTTTGGCCTTTCTCTCTAGCTGCCTTTAACATTTTTTCTTTCATTTTGGCCTTGGAGAATCTGATGATTATGTGTCTTGGAGATAGAAATAAATACTTCTTGTGAAATAACTTACTGGGGTTCTCTGCCTTTCTTGAATTTGAATATTGGACCTTCTAGATATGTTGAGAAAGTTCTCATGGATGATATCCTGAGAAATGTTTTCCACATTGGTTCCATTCTCTTAATCTCTTTCAGGAACACCAATACCTCATAGATTCAATCTCTTTACATAATTCCATATTTCTCAGAGGTTTCTATTCATTTTCATTCTTTTTGCTCTATTCTTATCTGTCTTATTTTAGAAAGCCAGTCTTCAAGCTCTGTGATTCTTTCCTCTACTTAGTCTATTCTGCTATTAATACTTATAATTGTATTATAAAATTCCTGTAGTGTGTTTTTTAGCTCTGTCTGGTAGTTTACATTCTTTTATATTTTGGCTATTTTGTTTGTCAGCTCCCACACTATTTTATTATGATTCTTACCATCCATGGATTGCATTTTGACATATTCCTACATCTAAATAATCTTCATTCCTATCTATATTCTGATTTCTATTTATGTCATTTCAGCCATCTCAGGCTGGCTCAGAACTCTTGTTGGATAGTTAATGTGGTCGTTTGGAGAAAAGAAGACACACTGGGTTTCTGAGTTGTCAGGGAGTGTGGTGACAGTGGGATGCATCCTCATTTGCATGGTCCAGCAGCAGCAGCAGCAGTGTGGTAGGGTGCACACTTGTTAGCTGTGTCAATTAATACAAATAAAATATTTATTTTGCTTTATTTAGTCTTTCTCTGACACTTTTCCTTTATTTAGATAGATCTGAGTTTCTCGCCACCATTTTCCTACTCTCTGAAAAGTATCTTTTAACATTTGTTACAGACAGATCTACTAAAAATAAGTTTATAATTGCTTATCTGAGAAAATAGTTTTCTTTTACTTTTGAATAATTTTGGTGAATACAAAATTTGAGGTTGGTGTTTTTCCTTTATTCTTCATTTAATACTTCAAATATTGGGGAACCTTGAATTTAAATTTTAAAAATTAGCACCCAAAGAAAACAAACATTCCACTCTCTTCTTGCTTGCATGCTTTGCAATGTGAAGTATAATGTAATTCTAATAATTATTCCTCTATTGTTAAGATGTTTTTATACCCTCTGGCTTATTTCAAGATCTTCTCTTTGTTTTTAAACTCATATGATCTTCATATGCAGTTTGCATATGATATGCCTTGGTGGTATCTATCCTCCTCGGGGTCCTATGAGGATTCTATTTTCTTTTTTAAGGCAAATGTTATTTAAATGCATAAAAATAAGATTTAAAAATATGTGGAGTAGGCATCTACTCATCTTTTATAAAGCTTTTCTTCTGTTCACCCTCTGTATATCTCTATTTCAGTTGTTTTTCCATTTCCATTCACCCATTCATATAATAAAATTTACTGAACACTGGCCAGGTGCAATGGCTCACACCTGTAATCCCAGCACTTTGGGAGGCCGAGGTGGGTGGATCACCTGAGGTCGGAAGTTCAAGACTAGCCTGACTAACATGGGGAAACCCTGCTTCTATTAAAAATACAAAATTAGCTGGGCATATGGCACACACCTGTAATCCCAGCTACTTGGGAGGCTGAGGCAGGAGAATTGCTTGAACCAGGAGTTGGAGGTTGCGGTGAGCCAAGATTGTGCCATTGTACTCCAGCCTGGGAAACAAGAGCAAAATTTCATCTAAAAAAAAAAAATTACTGAACATCTAATATGTGTCAAAACCTGATTTGGGAAAACCAGACCATGATCTATATATTTGTTTTGCAAAATTAATTATCTCATTGAATTTGCAAAATTCTCAGCAACTATTACTTGAAATATTCTGCTTTCCTGTTTCCCACCTCCTCCTCTCCTCTTCCGTTTTGCATTTTAGTTTGGGAAGTTTCTATTGATATCTCTTCAAACTGAATAATTTTTTCCTTTGCCATGTACAATTTACTGATATACCCATATGATTTTGGATTTTAACGTTTAATTTCTATTTTTTTCTGAAGAATTTTTTTCTCTTTTTACCTTACCCATCTGTTCTTGCAGGTTCTCTACTTTTTTCCGTTAGATGCCTTAACTTATTACTCATTGTTACTTTAAATTCTCTATCTGATAATTATAAAATAGGTGTCATATATGAGTTTGCTTCTCATGCTTGTTTTGGCTCTTCAGACTGTGGGTTTGTTTTCTTTCTTGCCTTTAGCATGCCTTATAAGTTTTTAATAAAAGCCAGACATAATCTATTTGGTAAGAGAAACTGAGGTAAACAGGCATATTTATGTGAGATGTCGTGTTAATCTGGCTAGGAGGCTGGATGTTTTTAATGTTTGTTGTAGGTGTAGATGTTGGAGGCTTTGGGTTCCTCTAGTGTCTTTGTTTTGTTCTCCCCTAGGTCTTTTTTTTTTTAAGTGTGAAAATGAATTTATTGGCTCAACAGGACCTGCCCAGTAGAAATGCTGAGAGATTTAACAGACTAGAGTTCATTTTGTTTAGATTAATAGTTAAAAAACAACTTAAGAATTTTTATTAAACTATGTTTTTGCAACCATTTAAGTACACATAAACAACAAAAAAGTTAATTATATGTTAATAACTTTTTAAAAAAAAAATTTTATTGCATTTTAGGTTTTGGGGTACATGTGCGGAACATGCAAGACATTTGCATAGGTACACACATGGCAGTGTGTTTTGCTGCCTTCCTCCCCTTCACTCACATTTGGCATTTCTCCCCAGGCTATGCCTCCCCTGCCAACAATACCTCCTTAAAGAGATTGTAACTTTCAGCTCTTTATGATGTAATCCACTGTTGTAACAGGATATTCATCGATGTTGTATTTAATTGGGGAAGAAGGGAAGTATTCTGTAATATGATTCTTGGTGTTTTCAGTGAGCTTGAGTTTCTATGCTATGACATTCAGAAATGTTTCTCAGCTTCATCTTTTTTATAATTTTTTTCCACTTAAGTGAGAGAGCTTGACATGGCTGTCCTTCCTCCTTCCCTCAGATTGAATAAGGCTCTGGTAAATTTTCTTCCTTTGGAAAGCAGTTTCCTGTTGTGAAATACATTGTGGGCATATTTCAAGATGGCTACTTTTGTCCTCAACTTGCTAGAAACATAAAGTGATTTTTCTTTGCTCTTTACCTTGAAATTGATGGGGTTTTGAGGGATAAAAGCCATGAAAGCATAGGTCCTGGGATTAGGGCCTCAGAAAAGCTGCTGGTGTCACGTACTGATAGGAACAATTACACGGTAATTTTGATGAACTGCTGTAGGCCTTGTGGAGTAGCATGAGGGAAAGCAACTACTCAACCTAATTTTTGGTGTTTTGAAGGCTGTCTTCTCTCTCTGATTGCTTTCAGGAACCTCCATTTGGGACTTCCACCAATATGGCTGAATAGGAACAGCTCTGGTCTTCAGTTCTCAGCCAGAATGAGCCAGAAGGTGAGTGATTTCTGCATATCCAACTGAGGTACCAGGTTCATCTCATTGGGACTGGTTAGACAGTGGGTGCAGTCCAAGGAGGGCAAATGAAACCAGGGTGGGGCCCTGCTTCACCCCGGAAGCACAAGGAGCGAGAGAACTCCCTCTCCTAGCCAAGGGAAGCCATTAGGGACTTTTCTGGACACTCTGGCTCAAATACTGTGCTTTCCTCATGAACTTTACAACCCACAGACCAGAAGATTCCCTCTGGTGCCTACAACACTAGCACCCTGGGTTTCCAGCACAAAACTGGGAAGCCATTTTAGCCACAGCTGTTTTTTTTTTTTCTCTCTCATACCCCAGTGGCGGCTGAAATGCCAGCGAGACAGAACTGCTCATTCCCCTGAAAAAAAGGAGGCTGAAGCCAGGGAGCCAAATGATCTGGCTTGGTGGGTCCCAGCCCCACGAAGACCAGCAAGCTAAGATCCACTGGCTTGAAATACTCACAGCCAGCACAGCAGTCTGAGCTGGACCTGAGATGTTCAAGCGTGGTGGGGGGAGGGGCGTCTGCCATTGCTGAGGCTTGGGTAGGTGGTTTTAATCTTGCCTGTGTAAACAAAGTCACCGGAAAGTTTATACAGCAACTGGGGAGAGCCCATGGTGGCTCACCAAGGTCTCTGCAGGCAGGCTATGACTAGACTCCCTTCTTGCTGGGCAGGGCATCTCTAAATAAGGCAGAAGCCCCTCAGGGACTTATAAATAAAGGCCCTATCTTCCTGGGATGGAACACCTGGGAAAAGGGGCAGTTGTGGGTTCAGCTTCAGCAGACTTAAATGTCCTTGCCCGGCAACTCCCAAACCATTTATCCTGACTGGGAGACACTTCATACAGTAGAGCTCTGGCTGACATCTGGTGGGTACCTTTCTGGGATGAAGCTACCAGAGGAAGGCACAAGCAGCAATCTTTGCTGTTCTGCAGTACCTGCGGGTGATTCCTATTAGACCTCCAAGTCTAAGCCTAGCTATTTAAGCCTTGGTGAGCCACACGTACACCTCTGAATGGTCCCCAGGAGCCAGGAAGTCTGAAGTAACCAGGGGGCCACAGAAAGAGGTAAAACAACTTGTTCCTGTCTCAACTAATAGCTGCAACCTGCATCCATTGTTCCTGTTCAACCTTGCAAAGTTTCCCCCGGACATTGGGTTTCTCAAGACCGCCACCCCTGTAACTATGTAATTTACTGCACCCTCTCCTCTGACTGCAACTGATACTCCCCACACTTATGTTCATGCCTGTTTGTAATAAATGACCTTCGCCCATTGTGATCACACATCCCATGACACCCTCTCCCTCCCCAAGATAAATTACCACCGTCAGCTGACCATTTTCCCCAACTGTATAACCAATCCCCTCTCCTACCCCCTTTGCCTAACTCCTTTCTCAGACTTGGCCCGCTTGCATCCAAGCATGAAATAAATGGCCTTGTCTGGTGGTCTCTTTACGTGAGTGACACACATGACAATCAGTACCAAAACGTGAGATGGGGAAACTCCTACAGGAGACTAAACCCCCTGCCTCTACTCCTTGTGTTTCCTCCGTGAAGAGACCTACGTACAACCTGAGTTCATCAGACCAGTCTGTTCATCCACTCACCATTCTTAGATCAGGTAAGCAGCTTGCCTCAACTCTCTTCTTTAGCCCTTCTCACTGCCTGTCAACTTCCTTCTCCTTTCAGTTTCATTTTCTTCTCCCTTTCAGTGGAGACAAGAAAGACAGGACTTTCCTTGAGGTTCATGACCAGAAAAAATCCTAAGTTGGTCATGGAACTGGGAAGACAGTTTTTCTTCCGTGACTGATCATTGCAGAGACATTTGCTCTGGTCATTCACTCACTCATAGGGTGACAGATCAACTTGGGGGATGCCCCCTTTGATCAATTCACCCCAGGTTCAGACCGAGCTTTAGTCTGGGACGCCTGCTAAACTGCTTGGTAATGTATTCACTTTCCTTGTCTCCACCACTCTTAAACTATGGGCAATCTCCCACCCTCCATTCCTCCCCTCCTCTCCCTTAGCCTACATTCTAAAAAACCTCAAATGACTCTAGCTATCACATGACCTAGAACCTAAGTATCTTATTTTCTTCTGTAATTCTGCTTGGCCTTGATATACATTGGAAAATGGCTCCAAGTGGCTGGAAAACAGCATCTTTGATTTTTCTATCCTGCAGGATCTAGACAACTTTTGTCATAAAATGGGCAAATGATCTGATGTCCCCAATGTCCAGGCACTGTTCACACTTCACTCCCTTTCCAGACTCTGCTCCCAATGTGATGCCTCTCAAATTCTCCTTCTTTCCCTCTTACCCATGCCCCCGTCCCTACTGCCAATGCAGATTCCTCACTCTCAGTAGACCCTTCTTATCTTTGCCTTCCCCCTCAGGCTACTCCTCATCAGGCTGAACTGAACTGTAATCTCCCCACTGCCCCATCCCCTGCCTTGCATACTTCCTCTGTCACTTCCCCATCCCACATCTGCTCTGGGACACAATTCAATCTAAGAGTTTCCCAACCCAACAGTTTCCCCTTTGAGAAGTGGCTGGAGTGGAGGGCATACTCAGGGTGCATGTTTCTTTTCCTGTGTCCCAAACTGGTCAGCATTTGGGATCTTTTTCGTCAGATTCCAGTAAATATATCCAAGAGTTTCAATATCCAACTCAGTCCTACAATTTAACCTGGAACTACTTACATGTCATTCTAACCTCTACTCTTTCTCCAGATGAACAAAACAGGGTTTATAATCTGGTTCAATCTTATGCTGACACCCAAAGATGCCATAAGCCATCTCTCCAAGAGGGTGTCAGGGTAGTACCTAGGGGAGAACCCAATTGGCAATACCAGGTGGGCTCGCCTCCAAGCATGATTATGTGGTCTCTACCTTAAATGAAGGACTTAAGCAGGCAGCTTACAAAGCTGTTAATTATGACAAACTTAAAGAAACAACCCAGGGCAAACATGAAAATCCTGCCCAATTCATGGCCTGCCTGGTAGAAACTCATAGACGCTTCACACCCCTAGACCCAGAGAGGCCAGAGGGTCACCTTATTCTCAATATGTATTTTATTACCCAATCTGCCCCAGACATTAGGAAAAGACTTCAAAAACTATATTCAGGCCCTCAAACTCTACAACGGGAATAATCAAACTCACTTTCAAGGTGTTTTAAAAATAGGGGGGAAGGAGCCAAACAACTCCTTTCAGGGCTGCAACTGTTTGCCTCCTCAGTAAGACAAACTCCAGCCACTGTTTCAATGACAACTTTCAGGTATGCAGGCAACTACAGTCGGGTGCTCTATCAAGCCATCCTCTACCAGGACCTTGCTTCAAATGTCAGAAAACTGGTCACTGGGCCAGGCAGTGCCCACAACTTGGGGCTCCATCCTGCTTCAAATGCCAAAAGCTTGGACATTGGGCTAATGAATGCTCACATCCCAAGGCTCCCTCTAAGCTGTGTCCTGTCTTTGGGGAACCTCACTGAAAATCAGACCGTCTGGCTCATATTATAGCCACTCCCATGTCTACTGGAGTTCAAACCCAATACTCTTCAGCTGACTCCTTTACTAACTCTCCTTACAACTCTTCTATCTTGCCTGTCCAGAAACTGGACAAATCTTACTGGCTAGTCCAAGACCTTCACCTTATCAATCAAATTGTCCTTCCCATCCATCCTGTAGTGCCAAATCCATATACTCTCCTGTCCTCAATTCCTCCCTCCACAGCTCACTCTGTACTCACTCTCAAATATGCCTTTTTTACCATTCCCTGACACCCAACCTTTATTTGCCTTCACATGGACTGACCCCAACACCCACCAGTCACAACAACTCACCTGGATTGTCCTGCCTCAGGGCTTCGGGGACAGCCCACACTACTTCAGTCAGGCCCTCAATCACAACTTGCTCTCTTTCTGTCCCTCAACTTCTCACCTTATTCAATACGTGGAAGACCTCCTCCTATGCAGCCATTCTTATAAAGCTTCTCAGCAAGACACTCTCCTTCTTCTTCAGCACCTATTTTTAAAGGAATATCATGTGTCCTCTTCTAAGTCCCAGATTTCTTCTCCATCTGTCGCCTATCTAGGCATCATCCTCCAACAAAACACTCATGCTCTCCCCACCAACCATATCCAGTTAATCTCAACCCTGATTTCCTCTATCAAACAGCAGCTCCTCTCCTTCGTAGGTATGGTCAGATACTTTCACCTTTGGATACCTTTTGCTATTCTAACCAAACCTGTATATAAGCTCACCAAGAGAAACTTAACTGACCCCATAGATTCTAAATCCTTTCCCCACTCCATTCACTCTTTAAAGACAGTTTTACAAACTGCTCCCACACAAGCTTTCCCCAGCTCATCCTAATCCTTTCCTTATACACTGCTGAAAGTCAGAATTGTGCAGTTGGAGTTCTTACCCAAGAGCCAGGTCTGCATCCTGTTGCCGTCCTCTCTAAACAACTTGACCTCACTGTCCTAGGTTGGCCCTCATGCCTGTGTGTGGCAGCTCTCTCTGCTCTGCTCCTTCTTGAGGTTTTCAAAATTACAGGCTATGCCTCACTCACTTACTCTATTCAGCTCTCACAACCTTCAGGCTTTAGTATCCTCTTCCCATCTCCCACATCTTTATCTGCCTCACGTCTTATCCAATTCTATTCACTCTTTTTTGAAACTCCCACTGTGACTGTTGCACATGGCCCTGATTTTAATCCACTCTCTCATTTAATACAAAATATAAACACAAGCCCCGAACCCCATGACTGTATCTCCCTAATCCATAGAGCATCCTCTCCCTTTCCACATATTTCTCCCTTTCCCATTCCAGACCCAGACCACACATGGTTTAATAATGGCAGTTCTTCAAAGCCCAGTCATTTAACACTGGCTAAAGCTGCTTATGCAGTTGTATCCCACTCATCTATCATCTATCATGGAGGCTACCACTCTCCCTCTCTCTTCCACTTCTCAGCAAGCTGAACTAATTGCTTTAACCTATGCCCTTATGCTTGCTAAGGGACTACATGTAAATATCTCTGACTCTAAATATGCCTTCCAAATCCTACACCACCATGCTGCCATATGGGCAGAAAGGGGCTTTCTCACTACACAGGGATCTTCTATTATTAATGCTTCCTTAATATAAACCCTCCTTAAGGCTGCTCTCCTCCCAGCCAAGGTTGAGTCATCCATTGTCAAGGGCACCAAATAACTTTAGATCCCATTGCCCAAGGAAATACTTTTGCCAATGAAACTGCTAAAAATGCAGCAAACGCACCGATATCTCCTCCTAATGGACAATATTTTTCTTTCTCATGAATTACTTTTACTTATGCTCCTTCTGAATCCTTATACTGATCGCTGCCCACTAAAGGCAGTTGGTTTTTGCATCAAGGAAACTTCCTTCTTCCTGCCTCACAAGCCCATTTTATCCTCTCTTTTTTCTAAAACCATTTTCATGTGGGATATAAGCCTTTGACCTGTCTCTTAGAACCTCTTATCTCCTTCCCTTCATGGAAGTACATCCTTAAAACAATCACATCTCAGTGCTCCATCTGCCACTTTGACAACCCCCAGGGATTTTTAAAATCTGCTCCCTTTCCCACTCACCAAGTGTAGGATTACCCCCACACAAGACTGGCAAATTGACTTTACTCATATTCAGTGTGTCAAGAAATTTAAATATCTTCTTGTATGGGTGGATACCTTTACAGGGTAGATTGAGTCCTTCCCTCCTGGAACAGTGTGGCAATTCTTCAAGGATCTAGAAACAGAAATACTATTTGACCCAGCAATCCCATTTACTGGGTATAAACCCAAAGGATTATAAATCATTCTATTATAAAGACACATAAACACATATGCTTATTGCATCACTGTTTACAATAGCAAAGACTTGGCCCAAATGCCCATCAGTGATAGACTGGATAAAGAAAATATGGCACATATACACCATGGAATACTATACATCTGTAAAAAAGGATGAGTTTATTTCCTTTGCAGGGACATAGATGAAGCTGAATACCATCATTCTCGGCAAACTAACACAAGAATAGAAAACCAAACCGTGCATGTTCTCACTCATAAGTGAGTGTTATTAGTGAGAACACATGGACACAGAGAGGGGAACATCACACCCTGAGGCCTGTGAGGGAGTGGGGGGATTGGGGAGGGATAAAATTAGGAGAAATACCTAATGTAGATGACTGGGGGATGGATGCAGCAAACCACCATGGCACATGTACACGTATGTAACCTGCACATTCTGCACATGTACCCCAGAACTTAAAGTATAATAAGAAAAGAAGAAAAGCTGGCACAAAAATGGATCTTTAAGTCAGATTCTGTGCACAGATAGAGCAATATGTGGCATGAATTAAAAGCACCTAGACATAATAGGAAGAGCTGATATTTGTATAATCAGTGTAAATTATACTAAAAAAATGTGGATTTTTTCAGGGCAAAAAGGTGAACTTTAGGGAATAGGTATTCTCTTGCGGTTTACTTGCATTTTTGAGGAAGTGAAAATATCAAAGCAAAAAAAAAATTCAGTGCATCTTGATAGATATTGGATATCTAGAGTTACCTAATGCAACATATTGTATCATTTATTAATTTATTTAAAAATGATTCATTTAATATCCACTTGCTGGTAGGTGCCCTTCTAGATGTGGTTTGTTAATTGGTGTAGGTACTATGAGTACAATAAATTTTAAAATGAGCTAAAAATCATGGATATACAGTAAAAAAGACTCATGCAAATCTGTTAGGAGATCCAGAAGGTGGGGGAAAAAACAAAAAACAAGCAAAAGGAAGGATAATGGCTACAGCACTTCCAGGATCAATAAAAGGCATCAATCTTCACCTATGGAACACTTAAGACTTCCAAACAACAAAGAGAATCTAAGTCAGAAACAGAGGTGATAATAAGAGTTAAGTGTTCTAAGATCACTGTATTATTCATTACTAATGCTAAAATAGGGTAACCTTTGATAGGTTAAGTTTTCCAAGATAATTAGTAATGAGTTCACAGATAATACAGTAGCTAAGCATACAGTAGACTCCATCTCAAGACAATAATCAGTGGTTAGAGCTGTCTTCTACCTGCTAAATTTTCAGGACTTTCGGCAACCAGTTATTAAACTATCAGAGCTTGAAATCAGCCATGGCAGGAGTAATCAATGGGCAATACCACTGAGAGCCAGTAGTTAAACATTTACAGGCACACTGCAGCTCTGAGTCCTGTACTCTTATCTCTCTGATATGCCTCTTCATAATATTTCTTTGCAACATAAGCTTATAGAATAGCAAAGACAAATTTCTAAAATGTTTTTCTGTTTCCTGCAAAACAGGGCATATGTTCCTCAAATATTCTCTTGCTTAATACTGAAAGTATGGCCATGGCTAGTCCTTAATTCCTAAGGAAGAAATAAAACTTTACAATTAGCTTAATTACTTGCCATCAGAAAAACTACACATATCTTGGCCCCAAGTAAATAATATGTATTATTAATGCCTAAAATAACCTTAATACATGCATCATTAATTTATGAGTAGAACATAGTCAAGTAACTTTTCAATGTTTCATAGTGAAAGAGTTGAGGTAATAATTGCAAAAAAATATGTATACAATGAGAGTATATTGATTGTTTGAATGATAAATAAACATGTCCTAGATGTCAGCAAAGTGTCATGAGAAGGCAAGGTCTGTCTTCCCAGACTAAATTACCTTTCAAGTTACAGAGAAAGAATTATCACTCTGTTTAGAGAAGAAAATGAAAATATATAGAGCAGAGAAGGGGAGATAGAATCAAGGTTTAATTGTTTTAAAAATCTATGAAAATAATTTTTTGATGTTTGCATGATAGAGAAGCCACAATGGTTAAATAAAAACATACACAAACACAGTTTCTCTAGATTGATAGGTTAGATGATTAATAGACAGATTGGTCAATCGGTGGTGTAATGCAAATTTCTATTTTGAGTTATAGATGACAGCATTTGAAGGAACAGGGTAATGAGATCATTTTTGGAAAATCTGACATAATTTTGAAAAGTACAAATTGAGCAACCCCAAGGCACATAACCATCAGATTCACCAGGGTTGAAATGAAGGAGAAAATGCTAATGGCAGCCAGAGAGAAAGTTTAGGTCATCCACAAAGAGAAGCCCATCAAACTCACAGTGGGTCTCTCAGCAGAAACCCTACA